>VCJN01001476.1:0-53300 GCA_006384855.1 Tetraselmis striata
AGGCAGTTAATATGGCACCATTTACAGTGGCATTGCAACGTTTAAGTCTAGCGCAAATATGTCAGGACGAATCGCGAGAAGCTCGCGAAAGCTAGCCACACGCACACTGGCCAAAAAATCGGCCAGCTCTCGTCTGCGTGGTGCCGCCGTTTCTCCTTGCTCATCAACATGGCACATGCCGACAACGTTCTTGGCGGGGTCGCGGCCGCGCGCGCGGCACGTGATGGTGCTCCTGCGCCTGCGTCGCGTCGCTCGTCGGCATGTGTTGCTATGACCCGGGTCATTGGGTGCAAGCGTCCTCGCCGCGGCCGATAACCTACCCCGGGGCGGGGGTCCCTTTGGTTCCTGGCAGCTTGGCGACTTCGTGGTTCACTTGGCTCCTTCTTGGTTCTTGGCTCCCTGGCCTCCTGCTCGACCTTGGTTTCAGGCTTATGTCTCTCTTTTGCTGGCAACCTTTCATAGTTGCTGTTTGTTCTGTTTGTAGTGCGCATTTGTGAAGGCCCTGATGTAATTAATATGTCAGGACGAATCGCAGCGACGGTCGTGTGCGGCGGTGAGTACGCATCAAGCGGGGGCTACCCCTTGTGGGTGCTCTCCGCCTGGGCATGAGAGGACGTTTAGCGGGCTGGCCCATGCCGGCCGACCAAGTCCACGTCGTGGCGCTGTAACGGAGCGGCGCCGTGTTTTGCGCCGCAGGCTGCGAGCGCGCGCTGTTTGAGGCGGCGCTGTTCGACGTGGTTCCGATCATCGCGGAGCACGGGCCGGGCAGGTGCGCCGCCGCCGGTCCCCGAGGCGGGCAGCGCACTGCCCTGGAGGGGCGCGCGGGCTGCGAGGCCGCGGCGAGGCTAACGGCAAAGGGACTGCCTGACCCGCCGCAGGGACGCCTCCAGCTTCCCCATCCCGGAGCGGTGGACGTGGAAGCTGTGGGACTACGACCAGCTCAACCAGCTGCTACACGACGCTCTCACCGAGCACGACAAGGTGCCCTTTGCCCTCCCCCCCCTCCCCGACAACGAAGGTGGTCGCCGCTGCAACCGGCATGCGCACCCCTCCCCTCCCCCCCTCCTCGAAGTTCAACGCGAGTCCGCCGTCATTTGGACTTGGCGCATGGATGTTGGCAAGTCACGGCGGCCGACAAGTGTACTCATATTTGAAATCTGCAATTGAACATGATGCACGAGCAAGCGGCAGCAACAACTCTCGTGCGATGATGATTACCACTGAATGCGACTCTGTGTAGTACATTACGCAGAACTGGGGACTGACAAACAAAGTGCGGGTTCTGGAAAACGGAGGTGGGGTGGGGGGGGGGGGGGGGGCAACCTAAAACATTACTTTTGATTGTGATGTCCTTACCAGGTACCCGGGTACTCAGCATTCTAACGACTCGCCACGCACCATTCTATATGGGGAAATGGTGATGGTAGCGATTGCTGACGACGAGCGGCGGCTCTCATCAAAATAAATGCGAGCATTGATTCGAAGTATAATAGATTGCTGATTTATTATACTATTATCTGATAGTATAATAGATCAGCAATACCGGGACTGCGAGTGTTATCGAGAAGCCCCCCGAAGGGCTTCCTGGTCTTCGCGCGATCCCTGGCAACCGGCCACCCCGCTCAGCCCCCTACCGCAGCCAGCCGGGCACGGGTCTTCGGGGTTGCCAGTGTCCACCGCGTGGAGGTCTGGGTGGTGCCGCCGGGTCTGCCGCACCGAGGATCCTCCGCTCGTGGTGGGCCGCTGCCTGGTGGCGGGCGCCACCTTCTACATGTAGCGTACAATTCGGAGATATAGAGAGAGCTTACAGGGAGCTACAGTTAGTTAGAGGGCAACGCCACCTCACAGTTGGGTTAGCATCTAACGCCGCATGCAAAATTTCTGATATCATTTGACCATTTCTCCGTAACTTTGTCACTTTGCTCACTGGCCGATGGTGTTATCCTGCCCGGCTGTCCCTTCCCGCAGTCGCTACGCAGCTTCCAACCCTTTGTGGAGCACACCCTCGGCCTGGAGTCAAGCTTTGTTCAGCAGGTGCCGAGCGCTGCCAGTGGTCGAGGGGCGCGAATTGTCCCCAGAACCATCCCCCCCCCCCCCCCCCCCTTGGGTCGACATTGAGTCGTATGGTGTGTTGGCGGCGCTGACCTCGCTGCGCATCCGCCCCGCAGGCGTCCAACTACTTTGGAGACGACGTGCTGTTCGTCATCTCTGCGCTGTCTGACGTGGCGGCGGCAGGACTATCCGGGCCCATCTCATCCGCGGAGGACCGCGCGGGCGCTGTTCTTTCCGCCCTGGCGCTGATGCACGCGCACCCCTTTGCGGACGTGGAGGTGCGGTGGCCCGGCAGCTCCACGCCCGACGATCCCCCCCCCCCCCCCCCCCCCCCCCGGGCGCCATAACTCCCAAACACAACCCAAAGACAGACTCTCGCGTGCCCCCGGCTGACGAGGGCTGCCATTCGCTCCTGCCCGCCTGTCAGGTGGTGGTGGAGAACGTCAAGTACTTCGAGTTTGATTACGCTGGTTTCTTCGACGCGCTGATGTCCCTCGGCATGCAGCACAACATCCGCGTGACCGAGATCCTGCCGGAGTACCGAAGGCGCCTGCGCCCCCCCCCCCCCCCTCCCCCGGGCCCGCGCCCCGCAGCAACAAGTCGGAATACATCCGCGTATTGAAATTCAAATTTGAATTTGTTACATTTATTCCCGGGCTAATAACTCGGCCAGCTATCGCATAGTAGGGTCGGCCGTGCCCGAGCATGCAACCTTCAGAAGGCCAAGTTATCCTCGTGGTACTCAACTCGCCAGTCTATTAGGATGCCGATGGGGCAATAAGAGTAAAAAAGATAAGAAAATGTCTCGATATTTTGCATTTTCATAAAACAAACCTGACAGGACTGTTTTAGTCATAAAAGAAAAGTAAAATTCACCCTGGACATTGGCCGAAGCCGCCCCAGCACTGGACCTCTTCCGCCAACTGCAGTCGCAGGTCTGGCATAGCCCGTGGACCATTATTACCTCATTCGAATCCCGAAGGCCTAATGCATGAACTATTTTAGTTATCATCAATAGTTATCATCTATTGCATCATGCATCATAATGCATCATCTATTGCGAATCATGTCGGAACAGAACCAACAAAGACATTCTTCGATTGGGTCTGGCCAAATTTCCAGGAAAATATGACATACATTTTTTCAAATTATCTAGTTCAATTCCGGCATGCGGACCGATGCCCAACGATGATAAGATAACGTTAACGATTACTGCGCGCGCGTACCTGTACGATTATTATTGTTATCATCATCGGCGTGCGCGAGCGAGTAGTCCTAGTGCGATCAGGGGTAAACGTCCCTGGTGCGATCACGCCATTGCGGGCGGTGGTACCGGTCGGTAGAGCAGCATAAATAAGGTATGAATAATATATTATCGGTATCTTACGGTATTTCTTACAATATTATACTGCTTGTACAGGTAGTAATGTAACTTAGAGTATCTTCCTGATGGTGCACTATAAGTGACGAATCATAGACTGATCCTTATTTATTAATAGTCGCTACTAGTAGTACTGATTTGTTTGCGCACCCGGGACAGGACTGGCAACATTGAAACCCTTGCAGCGCCTACACGACTACGGCCGTTTGGCCAGCGATTCAATTACGGAAATAAACATATTGTTTTATCTCTTCGCCGGGTTGCGTAGGGGGAGGGGGGGTACCGGTCAAAACGGGTAATGTACCGTGACCCCCCATCGTGGCTGCAGTACCCAGGTACCGATGACATCTTTTCCCTGCAGGTTCAAGTCATCCGCTGTCTTTTTCCAGCCACCGGAGACGGCGCACCGCCGCCGCTTTGCCGTCCTGCTGCCCACGCCCGGCGCACTGCTGCTCAGCCGCGGCCTCCTGAGCCGTATGCTCCGGCGGGCCCACCAGGCAGGCAACCACGTCCTGCACCACCCGGCATCCGGGCTGCTGTTGGTGGACTGGTGGCATTACTTCTCCCGTGTGCAGGTTCGCGCGCTCCCCATCGCTCGCGGCTCCTGTCCGCTGCCTTGCTGTCTGTCGGTGTGCCGGCCGCTGAAGCTGCCGCGCATCGCTGGCAACCGGCCCTGCCTGGCCGCCCCGCAGGAGACGCTGCCCATCATGCCCAACGCCACGCTGGCGCCCCACGTCATGCAGGCGGCCGCCGCCATGGGCCTGTCGGTGGATACGTTTGCGGAGGACCGGTCTGCGGGGAGCGTCGCGTGGATGGGCCGTACGCCTACGGCCTGCCTGAGCGATGCCGAGTGCCGCGCAATCAAGGTGGGAGATTGGGGGGGGGGGGGGGGGGGGGGAGGGGGGGGGGCCAGATAAGCGCTGATCCGGCAGCAGCTGCCTGGGCGCAGCGACTCGCAGTGCACGTGGGCTCACCCTCGCTCCGCCCATGGACAATGGGGCGGCTACCGACGCGGCAACAGGCGGCTACTCACACCGGCCTCCTACCTGTGCATGACAGGACATGACGCAAGGCCCGCTCTGGAAGGGCGTCTCTTCCCGTATACCGTACGGCAGCCGTCACGCTGGATGGCTGCAAGAAGCGACAGGGGTGTGCGCCGGCTCTGATCAGTGACAGCGCGGAGCTCGACCGGCGCCGCCTGGGTCAGTGGAGCTCATGCCCCTCACGTCCTGGATCGCGCAATAAGTATTTGGACGCAGCTCGGTTGAAATTGAGATTGACATTGAAATTTATTACAGCTTTGTTCCTGGGCGAGCCAGGCCAGCTGTCTTACGACTACATGAACCCGCATAGGGCCGGCTGTGCCCGAAGCATGCGGTCCTTTGAAGACCAAGTGCCCGGCTCACTTGGTTGCGGCAGATTACAAATATTTGATATTTGTAATCTGTCGCCACCTTCTTCATGCCAGTCCAACTACACGGGCTAGCTGTCTTACGGCCCGGCTGCATGAACCCGCGTAGGGGCGACCACAGCCCGTAGCCTGCAGCCCACTGAAGGTCAGCCCTCAACTAAACCTAAGAGACTGTGACGCCGTTTCCCTCTCCCCCCCCCCCCCCCCCACCTCACCCCACCCCCTGCCCTTAACCCGCCTCACGGCCCTCCGGGTGGCGGGGAAGCGGTCGGTTCAAGCAGTAGTTATTTGCACAATAATGGCATGGTGGTGGAAAGAGACAACAAGCGAATTCCATTTATACATGTTGGCCAAAGACATGGCCAAGTTGGGCGCCCGTAATGCATTGCGATCATCTATAAACAGGGGCGCACCGCGCGCATGCAGCACACGCTGGTGCGCTGTGACGGCCCTTTTGGTTGGTGGATAGCCTGCTTTCTTGGTGAGCACTGTTTGGCGTCGATCTCTCCAGTACAGGGGAATGCTGCCCTTGTTTGCTGACTGGGATGTGCGCTTGCGGAGGAATTCCGCAAGGAATTCTTACAAACTGCAAGAGCACTGTATAAAAATGGAGGGCTGTAATATTAATCGCCGCGTGTGGAATGATGATGATGATGATGGAAATTACAGCAACTACGCCCCTCGCCGCCGGGTCGGAATGATGGGATACATAGGACGCCGCTGCTTGCGCCCGCATTCAAACAAAGCAGTAAATGGAGTGGAATGTTAAATTGGTACATGCACTATAGTGCATCGTGTATCATAAGATGCGCTTGAGGCGGCAACGGTAGAGTACCTGTCGCCACGGGCAGGTGCATGAGGCGCTACTGACTACTGGAATAGTCGTAATGCAGCAAGCTCCGTATGGTCGCCTTTCGTCATTCGATATATACGCTTAGCCATTACTAATTTACGATTGATAGCCGCTATCTGTGCCGGCGGTCCTTCGTTTCCTCCCTTCACCACAGCACATTGCCGTCTGATGATCGTAGGGCGGAGGTGACGCACCATAGTACGACACCAATGGGACTCTCCGGCTGGCGGTGAACACACAGACTCATCATCCCCTTTCTTGCTCCGAATTTCGTCACTTGCAAGCATGATTTCATTCAGCGATGGCATTCTTGAGCACAAGGGTAAAACATGGGCCGCTTAGGAGATAGTCAGAGCAACATGATAGCAGTGCAGCCGTCGTACAGTATTGCATCTGCATGCGATCTGCCCCTTGGCGGATATATTATAGTGCAGCATATAATTACAGCCTGTATATGCTGTCTTTGCAATTGATCCGGCTGCTGTGCAGTCCTACACAAGACTTTGCAGGACTTTGCGTGTAAGTCTGTGCAAGGCCTCCCATATTGCCACGATTGCCACGTAAGGGATATATATATATATATATATATATGTGTGTGTGTCAGCAACCCGGACAGTAATCAACACGCTATATCGGGTCAACGTGGAATCGTTTCAAGTCATCGGCCGCGGCGGAGGATGAGGAGGCGAAGGTGGAGGAGGAAGAGGCGGAGGAGGCATGCGGAGGAAGAGGAGGAGGCATCGGCGGCGGCTGCGTATATATACATATGTATATACACATATGTATATTCATATGGTTTCGGAGCAGCAGCTCGTGCTGTGAAAGCACCGCGCCGCCACGTAAATGTTTTATACATATAGGGAAATTTTCCAACTATGCAGATTACCGTGGTACGATTTGACTTTATTTATTAGTCCGAGGTAAAATGGCGGAAGTTTCTGAACAGGGTGTTTGGCAATTTGCGCTCCAGGGTCTTCCTAAAAGTGCCACCTCCGATAGTCGCGAAGTAGGGTATTTCCCGGAATAATGCGCATAGTATCGCGGGACCTCTCGCACACGAGACCGCGACCGGGACCTCTCGCCGGGACCTCTCGCATACGAGACCGAGACCATAGATCCCGGGACCTCTCGCATACGAGACCGAGACCATAGATCCCGGGACCTCTCGCATACGAGACGACCGCTCAACCGAGCGGACACGAAATGTATTTTCAGTAGAATGATGTTCATACCGGTACTGGCAGTGCAACAGGCGCGGCGCTCGGCGCGGCGTACTGTAGCAGTGTAGCAGTCTTCCGCCGCGGCGGCGGCGCGGCGCTCTGCCAAACGTGCGCTGCTGGGCCAGGCGGCTGCGCGCTGATGTTTGTCCTCGCCACTGTTTGCGGCGATGACGATCATACGACACCACGGGAACGCGTCCACTCGCTGCGCGAAGTCGCTTCGATCAGCTGGCGATTGGCGCTCTATTTCAGTGGCTACGGGCGGCGCAGTGGCGCTTCAGCAGCTGTCGCACGCGTACCCAGGACATGTAGGACTAAAACTACAGAACAGGTACAGTAGTACATGCATAGCGACTTAAATGTACCCGTAGAACAGATACTTCCGACGGGATAATTTGCGTCGTAAATTTGAAACTGACCAGCAGACACCGAGCTGTGACCCGGTGAGCCGGTCATACGCCGCAGCCGCATGCGATATAATTGTTCTGTAAAATGCGCACCATGGGCTGCAAAATGCCACTGGCCGAATACACCCTGGGTTTCGTCGAACCCCCTGGAGTGCAAATCGCAAAACACCCTGTAAATTCCGCCATTTTACCCTGAAATGCGAAATGCAAATTCAAATCGTACCCTGGTTCTCAAATTTCCCTGGAATATATTAGTCACTATTATATTCATCATGGCAGGGTGCGCGGTGCTTTCGGAGCGCGCGCTGCAGTATACTCCGAATACCATATTATATTCGTAGGATAAGTAATAAACCATATAATACTGATGCCGTACAATTTTCAGCATATCATCAGCATGAAACCTTTCCTGAGGCCACACGACAGCCGCCCAAAAACTGCCACGATAAAACTGCCACAGGTGGCGGCAGCAATAAGCTCTGCGAGTTGCTCGAGGCCGCACAGCATCGCGTCGCGAGCCGCGAGCTGCGGGTATATTACACGGGGTACACGAGGTAGTTGGCGACTCGAGACAAGGCGCCCGCCGTAACAATCCTCTGGTGCCGCCATCGCCCTACTGCCCTGGCGCGCAGATGCGCCTACCAGCCAACGTACCGCTGGATACGATGGCGGATGACGATGGTGCCTCCGCCTCTGGCCAGGTGGACACGGCCGTGGGCAAGCGTCGGCGAGCGCCCAGCGAGCGCAGCCTAGCCAACCTGCGGCACAAGAAGCTGTGCCCCGCGTGCGGCGCGGTGTGGACACCCCCCCGCCCCACTTTCCCTAACACACTTTGCCTCCTTGCCTCCATTTCTGAGGCCCCCTCAACTGGCGGGCAGACTACCCGGTCTGCGCTGTTCGATTCAGCTCGACCGCTGGCCTGCACGACCACTGACCGCGCATCCCGTCTCGCTTCGTCCCTGCCCCCTGTGCACCCTGACCTGCTCGCAGTCCTTCGGAAACGCCAAGCGCGGCCGGTGCGGCGGCGACGGTGGCACCTGCAGCTACCAGTTTCTGCTCGGCCCGCGAGCTAAGACGACTAGGCGTGGCGGTGACTTCGAGGATGTGCACGCCCGGTTCGCCGAGTTTTGCGCCAAGGTGAGGCGGGGGTAATGCGCCCTTATTTCCCAATTTCCCTCGAGCACTTCTCACCTGCACGTGCACGCACTAAACTCATAGCGGAAGACCCTGGTTTATTTCGAAGTGTTACTCCAGGTATACAGATGCATAATAACGTACCTGTGTAATAGGTATACAGGAAAGGCGAGCCCCCGGGGTGACGCTTCGCGGGCGCCGATGTCTTGGTCTCTGTGCGCCGGCGCAGGTGGACGCGCTTGCGGCCGAGTCGGGCTGGTCGTTCGTGGTGATGGCGTCCGGGGCGGGCGGCGGCGCACTGCCATCGGGGCGGCCGGGGCTGCATGTGGAGGCGCACCGCTCGGAGGAGCTGGGCGGCGCGGAGGTGCAGGTGGGTGTGCTGCACCACGGCGTGGGCACCTCGGGCGAGTGCCTTGCGGGCAAGGAGGAGCTGCTGCAGCTGGCGGCCGGCCTGCACCTGTACCACCTCGAGCAGACGGCGCGCCCGCGGGGGCCCAGCACGCTGCGCGGCCTGTTGCACTCGCTGGGATTGGGCCATCTCGAGCCCGCGCTCGAGGCGGCCGGGCTGTCCGCCGCCGGCAGCGCCCACAACGTCACCGACGAGGCGCTCGCTGCCGCTGGCATACCGGCGGGCCCACGACGGCGGCTGCTGCTGGCAGCGCTGCCGCCCGACGCTGACGCCCGCGCTTTGTTGCCGCCCAGAGCGTGACGCTTCTACGACGCATAGTTATATCGTTAGCTCACTCGTCCCTGCCACTCGTTGCGACTACTTTTCCATTCCTTGCTGGCAGCTAGATGCGCGTGTGGACAATGGACAGTTCCTGGCTGGCGCACTGAGAGGAGGGGCAGCTGGTAGGCTCATCCTAAGGGGGGTGGGGACAAGCGGGGTGAGCCGGCTGTCGGAGGGTGCGTTTTGGCAGGGGCCGCCCTGAAGTAATCAAAGTGAATATTTCTGCTGCGGCAAATAAAAGTCAAGATCCAATGGCTGAGAGGTGCCATCTCCCTGGCTGGGGGTGTCAAGGCTGCCGCCACGCGGGGAGGTGGGAGGCAGGCAAGCATTGAAACAACCGGCCCGCCGGCGGTGCGCACCAGCACCCCATCTCTTGGTGTTGATGATGGCTGCGACGGCGGTGGCGGCTTGTGGGCTGCATTTTGGTACGGTGGCACCCAGCGAAGGGGAGAGGAGGGGGGGGGGGGGGGGGGGGGTGGCGCTCAAAACTGGGGGCATCGCGTGGCGGCACCGCCCAGCTTGGTTACAGTGGTCATGACTGCGCCAGCTCGCTGATGGCGCCACGCTGGCTCCACGCCCCCCCCCCCCTCTACCTGTAGCCTGTAATAGCTATTCACCAGTGCTCGCCGGGTGGTGCTCCCCCCCTCCCCCCCCCCCTTCCCCTGCCGGCTCCCCCCTCCCCCGCTGGGCAGGCCACCAGGCCCATCGCAGCCTACAGCGGCCATGCTGCGCTGCAGAGACTCACACGGCTGGGGGACAGACATCGCCCATCTCCTCCGTCTCCCCGGGGCAACCCTGGCAGCGTGCGTGTGTGTGTGTGTGTGTAGTAGGTGACTGAGCGCGGGTGCAGGAGCGCTCGTGCCTGCGCCGGGCGGGATGGCGAGGGCGCCGGCGGCGCGCTCAGCAGTACTCGTCGTCCACGTAGTCGGCGTCGATGTCGTTGTCCTCCAGGAACAGGTCCTCCGCGTCCGCCTCCTGCGGGGTCTGCTTGGCCTCCTGGATGATGTAGTCCACACTCTCCAGCGTCTGCGGCGGCAGGGGCGCGTTAGCGGGCACCTCAGGCGGGCGGCATGCCAGCCCGCCAAACGCCTCTCCGCACACCTGCGCCGCGGCATACTGATACCGACGCCTCGCCTCAGGCGGCGGTGAAAAGGCAAGTGAGCCTTCCGGACTTCCGCACGCCGGCAAAGGCGAATGGAAATCACACCGGTGGAGGACACGGGGACTACGCTCGGTGCGTGGGCGGCGCTCACGGGCAACGCTTGTCAACAGCGCTGACAGGTGCGAACGGCCACCGGCTTCCAGCATGGGCCCAGCCCCGCTGCCAGTAGCGGGTCCTCAGGGGGGGTTGGTAGCCGGGCGGGCGGGGGTAGGGCAGGGTAGCGTACCTGCAGGTCCGCGGGCAACGGCGCGGCCTTGAGCTGCTGGTTGACGGCGAAAAAGTTGGGCGGCAGGTCGCGCGTGTAGAAGCTGTGGCGCTGGATGCCCTCCAGCGTGAGGCGCCGCTCGGGGTCGCGCACCAGGATGCGGGCCAGCAGGTCGCGGCACTCGGTGGACACCTGCGCCGGCGGGCGGAACCCCGCCTGGACTCAGCCGCGGCGATGTGGCGACGTTGGGATCGGGCGAGAGAGCGGGCAGACGGGGGTGGGGCTGTGTGTGTTGGTGGTTGCGGGGGGGGGGGGGGGGGGGGGTACCTTGAGGTGCTTGGGGATCTGGTAGTCCACGTCCAGGATCCTCTGGGGCAAGGGCGGACAACGACGGCGAGGGCGAGTTGAGAACAAATTCCCGCCCAAGGAGATGCATGTACATACTCGGGACCCTGGCACTGCATGTAAGCTTTTGCATACATGGGCCAAAACAAAGACAGGCAGACAGGCAGGCAGACGGACAGACGCTCGCATGGTGTCTCATGCGAATTGTGATACTAACAGACAGGCAGGCGAGGGCGGATGGCACAACGCCGGCAGCAGCGCCCCATGGCTGCTGGTTCCCCCCGGCCTCAACCCCCCCCCCCCCCCCCCATTGCGCACCTTCATCACGTTTTGCAGCTTCTGGTGCTCGTTCACGCCGCTGGCCTTGTCCTCCGGCCGCTCGAAGGGGTACTGCCCCGCCAGCATCGCGTACAGCATCACCCCGCAAGACCAGATGTCCGCCCGCTGGCGGTGCAAAGGGGGAAGAAGAAGAGGGGGGGGGGGGGGGGGGGGGGGGTTCAGCTTCCGCTCTTCCCGCTGGGTGACCGGGGGGGGGGGGGGGGGGGGGCGGGGGCATCCTGCCGCCGCACCTTGCCGTTGTAGTTGCCGTCCGCGATGACCTCGGGCGCCACGTACAGGTAGGTGCCGACCTTGGACTTGGGCACGGAGTCGTTCTGGTCGCTCTGCAAGTGGTGTGTGTGTGGGGGGGGGGGGGGGGGGGGGGGGGGGGCGTCAGGATGTGACGCGGGTAGGCAAAGAGGCCCCGGCCCGCGGGGGGGGGGGGGGGTTGATGCTGGCGCATTGACACACAAATGGGTGTCGATGCACGAATGTCGACCCTGGAATGCAAAGCTCTTCGAGAGTCACATTGGGGCCGCATGCTAACATTATGTCTTAATACATGTGTTGTGTTATAGTTTTGTCACTGTTTGACCTCCGGCGGGCTCTCATGCGCGGTGTCCCCATCAGCGTGTCGGCGCCCAGCATCTAAGGAGGCTCAACGCCTACCCTCTAATCCTTAACCTGCGTATGCAGCCCTGCGTGCGTGGGCTGTGTTGGGCGGTGCGGTGGTGGGGGCTGAGGTTGTCGGTGAGTACCGGCGCCCGTAACTATGTGATGCGAATCCCCTCGCTGGATGTGCCGTCAGTTCCGCCTCCGGTGTGCAGCCCCCCTACTGGCGCACGCACCCTCCGCCGCATTGTCAAGCCGGCACTTGGGTGGGTCGTTGGGGAAAGGGGAGGGGGGGGGGGGGGGGGGGGTACCTTGGAGTAGCCGAAGTCGCAGATCTTGAGCAGCGGCTTGACGTGGTTGGTCAGCAGCGAGTTCTCGAGCTTGATGTCTCGGTTGACCACCCCCTGCCGCCCCACCCGCACAGGCCGCACGGTCAGCTCCCTCCCCCCCCTGGTTTCTCCCCTTCTCCCCTTACTGCAGCTGCTGCCTCCCCCGCCCCCCCTCCCCTGCCCCGCCTCCTCCCCACCTTGTGGTGCATGTAGTCCACAGCGCAGATGAGCTGCTGGAAGAACCAGCGCGCCTCATCCTCCGCGAGACCGTTGCGGGTGACCACAAAGTCGAACAGGTCGCCGCCTGCGGCATACTCCATCGCGATGCCGATGTGCTTTTCCGTGAGAATCACCTGCGCGGCCAGCGCCAAACAAGAGGGCGAGGGGGGAGGGGCTCATCCGTAAGGGACCTATGCGGCGTGGGGTCTGAGAGAGAGAGAGAGGGGGGGGCAAGGGAGGCGGGGGGTGTCACCTCCTCGAACTTGATGATGTGCGGGTGGTGCAGGTCGCGGTGGTTGTGGATCTCGCGCTCCACGTTTTTGCTGACCTGCGGCCGAAAGGGAACATGGCTGAGTGCGTGCGGGGTCTGGTTGTGTGTGTGTGTGTGTGTGTGTGTGTGTGTGTGTGTCGGGGGTGGGGTGTGGGGTGTGGGGTGTGGGGGAGGGTAGGGGGGGGGGAAGGGGGGAAGGGGTGAGGTCTGGGTGTGGGTGGGTGGGGCTGAAGAGGGGGGTACTGCTGGGGAGGACGACTTAGGGGGAGGGTGGAGATGGGAGAAGGCCCGGGGAGGGGGCACTGCACCTGGCTGCCACGCTCGATGAACTTGATGGCGACCTCCTTGTTGGTGTCCCGGGCCCGTGCCAGCTGCACAAAGCCGAAGCTGCCGCGGTTGAGGTCGCGGATCTGACGGCCATGGGATTGGGGGGGGGGGGGGGGGGGGGGGGGGGGGGGTGCTTAGCGGCACCAACCAGTGCGGGTTGCTCTCGGCTCCCCCAAACACCGGACGCCCTTCTCCCCCAGTGTTGCAACAATGAGCCCCCTCCCCCCTCCCCTGGTTGGTACGGCCGCTGCGGGCTGGCGCACCTTCTCATAGCGAGGGTGGGGCGGCTGCATCAGTGGGTCCGGGAACGCCATGGTTCCTGAGGGAGGAGAGGAGGGGGGATGCAGAGCTGCGGTCAGCGCAGCCCCCGCCCTGTCGTGCCCCCACCCAGCCCCTCTGGACCGCGCTGGCAGGCCGCCGCAGCGCCTCGGAGATGAGGAGATCTCGCCCTGCAGCAGGCCCCGCGCGGCTAGGGGGACGGCAGCTACCGAACGGCGGGAGCTACCGACGGCAGCTACCGAGCTGGCCGGCGTGGCGGGAGCTGTGGTGGGTTAGGCTGGGCTCGCCCGCCCGCGAGGCTCGTCAGGTTCGCCCGGACACTGTACGGACAGCCGGCGGAGGCAAGCCGGCGCGGGGGCGGCCGGGCGCGGAGGTATTCGAGTATTTCGAGGCCACCCACCTGCCAATGCCGGGAGGGTGGGGACGCTGGCACTGGAGGCTCCGCCTGAGCGCAGGCCTGAGACTGGGTGCGGTGCGGGGCCCGCGCGCTGCCTGGGAGCGATGAGGACTTGCTGTGTGGAAGCTGCGAACTGGTGAGGCCAAGTCCGGCTGACCGACGGACGAGGATGATGAGGGGCGCGGGATGACCGCGCGCCGGGCAGATATGCTGCTTTTGTTCTTTTTCCCGCCCCAGGGACGGGACTCGTAACAGTGAAACCCTCGCGCAGAGTCAATCCCCTACGACGGCCGTTTTGGCGGGGCAGCGATCGTTAGGGAATACCCCTAGGGGGCGGGGGGGAAAACGAATACCTGTAGGCCACGCTCCTCTAGTCATCAAGCAAATTGCCGAGGCATTCCGCCAAACTAATTTACGGCTAATGATATGATTTCCAACACTGTTGTAGTTCGATCACCGTCTAAAACACTACTGGGTACATCCCTTTTTTTTTTTTTTCGCCCCCGGGACAGGACTGGCACCAGTGAAACCCTTGCAGCGTCTCTACGACGGCCGTTTAGGCAGCAATCCAGTTACGGAAAGCCCTGGGTAGGCGACGCTCCGTTATAGTCATCAAGCAAATTGCCGAAGCATTTCGCAAGACTAATTGGAGGCCAGTGACGGAGTACATCCCTTGTCCGCTCGGTAGAGCGGTCGTCTCGTGTGCGAGAGGTACCGGGTTCGATTCCTGGCCGATGTATTTCGGCAATATCGGCCCGGCGTGTCCCGGGTTTACTCGGTTGATGCATTAGCCCTTCGGGGTTCGAATGAGGCAATGGTCTATGGGCTATGCCAGACCTACGACTGCAGTTGGCGCACGAGGTCAAGTGCTGGGGCGGCTTCGGCCGATGTCCCGGGGCGAACTTTACTTTACTTTTACTACTGGGTACTGCCATATCGAAATACCCGGCGGCACTGCTGGCCACGAGCCGTCTGCCCTACTGAGGGTACCCGTAGTCGCTACCCTGTACCCGTCTGGGATTCGTCGGCGTTATTTCAAAGAACATGCAATCGCGTCAGGTTGGCCAAAAAGATGCAAAGGCGTTTTTACACGAAAGAAGCGCCATTGTATGGCTAGGAAGGCTCACCGAAAAGGGCTGGAATAGACGGATGATGTGGAGCCTGTAAGACGGAAACGGAAAACGGGAGGGCGCTGCCGAAGGTAGCGAGCTTGAATATGGCAGGCAAGCTGGTGCTGGCTGTTCTAAATAGCTCCCCGGCCGGGAACGCAGGGCTCACGAGCGATGGGGCAGCCGTACCTGAAACCCGGTGGTACCGGTAACTTAACAAGTTGAAACCACCAACAGACCGTATTATACTCGTCATCAAACTCCACACCTCCGGCGCGGCGGCCACCGTCAGCGTGCCCTACTGGCCCGACCGGAGCTGGCACCAGCGCCTCTTGGAGATGGAATTTGAGGTGGTTGTGTTCCCGCAATCCCCAGGACCTCTTTGCGCCCGGCCGACTCGGTGTGCGTGACGGCGTCGGCCCGTGGTCGCCTTTCGGCTCCCCCTCCGGAGCCGGTGCCCAGCCCTGCTGGCTTCTTGACCGCCCCTCGTCTGACCCTCGGGCCGGCCGGCGCCCTCTTGCGTCGTGTTCCAAGATCAAGCTCGGCAAAACACGCATCCCCGTCCGTATGGGTTAGTGCTGGTGTCAAGACTATCCCGTACAGCAAGTACATGCAGGAAATCAAACCGCCGCGGCAGATTACTTTGCTGAAATGAGCGCCGGCCTCATGTTACTCCGTCGGCCAAGCATCGGTCTTACGTAATTGACGACCCCGAATAAGCTGTCGCCCCATGGGCTACTTCACTCAGGTCCCGTCTACATAAAGCGTTCGGCTCGGATGAGTTGACAGAGACAGCGGGCCCTCGACATGCTACTCTCCAACGCCCTCATCGCCCAGACGCTCAAGAGCTACGCCGGCAAGTTGTCTCAGTTCGCGGAGTTTCGCCACGACTCCGAGAACATCAGCCCGCTGGAGACGGCCACTGCCACTGTCGTCTGGTACGTCGCTTGGATGATTGGTGAGCAAGGCCACATTGGGGCTAAGTCGTCGTTGCAACCCTACATGTCAGCAATCAACACGTTCTTTGAGCTGCACAACACCGACCCCGTCGCTAGGGACAGCTTGCATCTCACCGCCGCGCGTCGTGGCATAAAATAACGCCACATGGAGGCTGCCCTTTTGAGAGTCCGTTGCCTGCTGATGTCACTTACGCTTTCGTCGACCGGGCCGAGTTGATTGTGTCTTACCCCCCCCCCCCCCCCCCCCCCCCGAGTACCAATACGATTTCCGGGCCCTCATGGCCTCGGTTGTCAGCTTCATGTTCTTTGCCAAGGGACTTACTGGCGTGTCTTGCCGAGTGCGGGACGCGCATGCATGTCGACTCCTACAACATCACGATGCATGTGTACCGTGAGAAAGGGCGTGCCGGACTGCGCGGGCCCGGCGACCTACGTGCGCTCCTCGTTCCCGTGTCGGGGCGCCCCCGCGTCGTCCGTCTCCTGCACCATTGCACCACTTCACCACTGCACCACTTCACCGACGGCGTCCAGTGTGTCCCCATGTTCCCTGCTACCTTGGCCGAGATGAACTTCTGGGTAGTGGTCACCCCGAGCGAGCAGTCATCCAAATCCTGGACTGCCGCTACAATGTCGGACTGGCTCTCTACGACGGCCGTTCGTCTTGTCGGTGTTGCCCTCCCGCCGGCGCTTCCTAGAGCTCTCGCAGCCTTTGCAAGGGTGCAGCCTATTTTGTTAACGCCATCGGAGTTTCGTTGCCCCACACTTGCCATCATGGTGGCTGGGCCACGAACTTCGACGTTCTTCCGGACTACATCGACCCGAACGTCCTCCCTTCACATGGCGCGTGGTTCTTCCTCGGTCACATCGCGCCCCTTCATCGCCACTTGCAAGTTCAACAAGACTCCGCAACCGTGGCCTTCCCGGTGCCCGCTTCGTGACATGGTGCTACCCATGCTTGTCAATTTACCGCTCTCTTCACTCGCTCATCACTGGCAAAATCAGACTCAACTTGAAATGATTTAAAATAGTTTATGGGGTTTCGTCCTGTATTATTCCTAGCAGCTTTTCCGGCTGCATTTGCTGCCACGGGTTACGAGTTCACCTCTCGCTGCGCCCGTCCGTGTGCAGCACGAGTAGACGTAAAAGCAGCCGTAACAGCTGAGCCTGCCATCTTCCAGTTTTGCCGTGTTACATACAACGCCCCATTGACTCCGTTTTCCCCCCACGCTTGCACTAAACCATCTTGCCAATTTCGGCTCTTATCCGTGTAAAACAGCCTGAGCGACCTTTTTGGCAGAACAGACTCAACTTGAAATGGTGTAATACAGCACACGTCATGTCGAGAGTTTCCGCGCTCGCTGAAATTACGCCAAAACATGCACGATGGGCCGCAAAGGAAATATTGCGGATTTTCTGATGGGCGCGGAGGCATTGCTGGGAGAATCATTCAATCATTGATTTTCCTAGGTATACTCATGCCATGATATCTAGTGTCGGCAATACATTTTATATCGCGCCCTGGCAGCTTTATCTCGTGATATCTCATGCTTTATCTCATTATTCTATGCTTTATCTTGTCTGATGGTGACTATATGGTGTCGTTGTATAAACACCACGATTCATCAAATCTGCATTTCCAGGCCTCGTTGCCTGGCGCGCCGCTCGGTAAAGCGGCGGTCTCCTACTCGAGAGGTCCCCGCCAGTACTTCCGGCTCTGTCATTTTATGCCTTGCTTCATGGCAATGTCGACCGGGCATGTGTCCCGATTTTACCTAGTTGATGGATTAGCCCTTGGGGTTCGAATGATGCAATGATCTAAGGGCTATGCCGGACTTTACGTCCGGAGTATACGCAAGAGGTCAGCAAGTGTTGGGACGGCTTCGGCCGATGACCCAGGGCGAACTTCATTTTCATTACATGTCTGGGCATCGGCCCATTCGAGTAATGCGAGTTGGCGGGGCAAGCCTCATCCCGCGGGTCAAAGAATTTCGGGAGTGCGATAAGGATTACATGGGCAACAAAAAAGGCAAAAATGTGAGGGAGGGCCCGACGCCGGAGCGTATTGGAAATCATGTTGGGCGCTGTGAAACAAGAGAGGGAGAGAACCTGCCCAAAATAATGGCACTTGAGTCCTTGTGTGCTGACACAACCCGTGTAAGTACTCTTGACAGTACTTAGTGAAACATGGCTCTTACTCGTAGCGTTTGGCGAATTGAGTTGGTTGCAGAATGTAATCTCTTACAAGTTGCTGGTGGCATTCGATATTTATCCTATAGCGGTCCGACTCGGCACCGCGGACAGGCAGCTAGTATCATGATGATTAAGGAGTTGTAGCGCGTACTGTATGTTACAAGGAATATTACTGGCGTCTGGTTGTGGAAGTACCAGTAAATAATACGCGTGCTGAAATATTAGTACGGCAGTACATGCGCGTGCTGAATACTTGGCCATAATCTCGGCGTCGCTGGTTCATGGTTGTATTAGGGTAGTCGCTAGGCGCAACCCTAACAACCCGACTACGACCAATAAAATCCCTAATACACTCTTGAACTAACAACCCAAAACTAAGACCGTGATACCCCCCACCGCCGCGGGAACTCCACCAACAGAAGTTCGATAGTCTCAAATTCCCTTCGCAGATTCCGCCACATGCAGGCGGGTGCCCAGTGTTCAAAGAACTGCTCAGGCATGGCATGAATCCGGGCCAACTGGCGGAGACTGGAAAATACTCTAGGGTGCGTATGTAATTTACCATGATGTGCAGCCCGGCCACATTCCCCGCGGTGGACAACCGTGCCGTACTGTGGTAGCGGGTTTGACGCATACAAAGCATGGACATATATAAAACACCCCAGGTGTTAGTACGGGCTAACGTTGCCGACGATTCGTAACGCGCCCACACGATGCCTATACTATTAGTTTAGCGGCATTTCGCGCGGTTAGTGACCTCCACTCAAGTGGACGGTGCGCCCCCTCAGCTAGCCCTACGTTCGCCCTAATTAGTAGATCTATAACCACCGCACAGTCCCCGACGACGTCCACGTGTAAGGGCGCCCCCCACTTGGCCTATCTACTTCATGGGTTATACATATATTCAAGTCGGATTTTGTAAGGAACCCCCGAGCTCGCGTAGTGCTGCCGCGGCGACCGTAGTCTCTATGAGCGTAATATCCGACTCCCGCATCATCGGTGCATTGGCCAACCCAGTGAATTTGTTTCTAGCGCTTTTGTACTTCATACGAGTAACCGCGGGATATCTATACCCACGCATAATTATAATTGCCCTAGTTGCTGGTACCTACCGATACTTTGTAATTCAGACGATTGCGAGCACTCGTACCCAACATCCGAACGATCATGAAAGACGAACATCTTATTCAAATCACCAACGCGCATCAAATTGCCAAAGTGCTACTAGGGTTGTGTTAGTCCCGCTGTGGGTTTCATGCCATAGCACATCGAACGAGTTATGACATTTATTACAAGACATAACTTAGTTTTAGGATTGTAAGTAATTACAAGTTTCTTACAAATTTGTTCCAGTTGAGCTTTTCAAATTAACCATGCCAACTGTCTTTCGGCCCAACATTCATGAACCCGCATAGGGTCTGCTGCCCCCCTAAGGCGGTATTGCACGTACGTAGCATGAAGGGCAATAGCCCTTTGAAGGGCAACTCCCTGACCCCCCTTCTAAAGCCAACATAGTGATTCCCCGTGAGCTACTAAGCCTCTCATACAACACCATGAACCCGGCCCCGGCCCTCCATCCGCCAGTCTATGGTTGGGGAGGTGCGAGGGGCACAAATCCACAATATTCGCCTAGCGCGGAGGGACCCCATCCCCCCGCCCTTGCATTCCGCTGTAGAGCGGCATGTAGCAGCATAGCAACGACATATGTTATATGCTTAATCCGTGTAATTAAGCTGCCTTGTCTTCATGTGTCTTGTCTTCATCTGGATCACTCTACTCCTTAACTTCATCACTTTTCGCGCCCTCTCCCGCGGGTTGCCTTGGCTGCCGCTTTTCGCGCCGCCCTTGCCATCTTTGCCGCCAGCATTTCGCATCCACGCGTTTCGCCGACATGGAGGGCTAGTGGCATTCCTCCTCATCGTGCTCTCCTGCCTCCTCCGCCTCCATGTCCTCGTCAAGTCCCCTTGGCTGTCCCTCAAGTTGCCCTGCTCCTTCCTTGAGCGGGCCTATATCTCCACCGTCGGCTTCAAGCCCGTTGCGGCGCTCTCTCCTTCGGTTGCTGTTGCAGCCCCCAAGTTCCGTCGCCTCTATTGTTGGGTCTTGCATCGCGCCGAGCTCCGTCATGATGGCCAGATTCTTGGCCTTGAAGAGGGAATGATGAGCTGCATTCCCAAAGGCACGCCGCGTCCTCCACCTATACTTGAACCTGAGCAATGCCCTTCACCGCCTCCGGGGTTGTGCCGGTGCCGCCGGTCTTGAGGCTGGAATGCCCAGTCTTCCCGGAGTTCACAGCTAGCGCATAGACCTGTCGCGCCGGGGAGGAGGCCTCCAATGCCGGCCGCGATGCCGGACGCTTCCTGCCCGCGGAGCTGGCGCGGCCGGAGGGTCAAGGAAGCTACGACGACCTGCCCCCCGCCGCAGAAGTGGGCTCCGAGTCCGTCCCGGCGATCGCCCGTATGTCGAGCTGTCTTCTCTCGGTGGGCCACGGGCCGCCGTAGGCGCTGCTCGGGACTGCCCCAGCGGAACTGCGAGAGCTCACCTTCCTCCGGTGCGTCGGCATGCTCGCCCGGACGCTTGCTTGGTTGCTCTGGCTCCGTCGCCGGGGCTGGTGTCGCAGCTCATGTCGGTGTCGCAGCTATGGAGGTCGTCCTCGGCTGCCACGCACCAGTGCGTCCGCCGAAATTGAAATTGAATACGACGTGCTAGTATGATGCTCTCCACCGCCCGTACTGAGTTGCTCTTAGGATTTGCCATCTCTAACCATAGTAGGGAACACATATAGTGTAATTACAGCTCAAGCTTCCGGCAATCCTCTTTCGTTTCCAAACCACGCCTCCTTCCGTCACGTTATCCATATCTGTGTTATTTTCGGAGAACTACGGGTAGTCGCCAGGACGAGCGACTACCGCTAGTTTGCAGTACATGGATTACGAATGCAATACTCGCCCCGCCCCCAGAAATAAAGTTTTCCTGTACATTTGTAATGCACCGGCAACGCGCACTCTTCTGTCGTCTCGCATCTTGGCTCCACCAGTCGCCATCGCTGAAAATATCCCGCGAGTTGCGGCGCTGATCGCCCCGCCACGCCGGCTGTGGCGGTCCGCCGGCCTCGGCCGCGGTCCGCCGATGCTGCCTTCATCTCGGCCGCCTAAGCTGTTACGGTAGGATCCCCAAAGGGGACTGCTGGAGGGGGAAAGGCGGGCATCCCCCCCCTCCCCCCCCCTTCCCCCTTCCCCTGTCGTCGCTCCGTGGTCGACATGCAAGTCTTGCTCGCCCGCGCGCCGCTCGCCTCCGCAGCGCGCCTCGTCGACGTAGCCGCCCGTCCATGTCAAATAGAGTTGGCCGCCAACTGACTCCTCCCGCTGCATGGCTGCGACTCCCTCATGGCACTCTGGCTCCTGTCTCCTGAGTCGCTGCCATACCCGGCCTCTCCGGCCCCGGACGCCTGCCCTGCCTTTAAGTACCGGGCTCTTGTCTCCTCGCGCTCGCCGCCCTCGTCCGTTCTCACGGGACGGCTGAGGCGTTCCCGGGTGTTCCGAATGGGCCGGCCGCAGGGCGCCGCCGGACACTCCGCTGTACCAAGCCGGGATTCGAGTGATTCACAGGTAGAACACATACGGGTGGGGGGTACGCGAGATCTTCTGCGTGTCGGTCGCGGGTCGTACCGAAGTACGAGGACACGATTTTATTTCGAACAGCCTTCGCGAGTAGGCTGCCCCCGTCCGGGTCGTACATACCCCCCTCCCCACCCATAGGCCTATCTCAGAGAGGCCGACGCAAGGCCGAGGTCGTAAATGAAATTTTTTTGGCAGCCCCCCGTACATGGTTGCTTCCCGGCGGAGCCAGCATGCGCTACCGGGAGTACGAGTATTATTTGAAAAGCCCCCCGTAGGGCTCTGAGGTCGTCGCAGGATCCAAGGACCCGCCACAACCGGCCACCCCGCTCAGCCCCTTGCTGCACCCAGCCGGGCACAGGTCGTAGGGGTTACCAGCGCCCACCACGTGGAGGTGTAGGTGGTGCCGCCGGACCTGCCGCACCCAAGATTCTCCGCTCCTGGTGGGCCGCCGCCTGGCGTGCGTCCGCCGCTGGTTGTTACTTGTTTGCCATGTGGCGGATAGCACCGCGGAGGAAGGCGTTCATGGCTGTGGTCTTGTGGGAGAGGCCGCTTCCGCCGAGGCAGTTGAGGCTGTGCGATCCCAACTTCAGCACGAGCTGCAACGTCTGCTTCTCGCTGGTGTGGATGGCGACGCCGGTTCGGCGTTGCTTCCTGGCATGTCGTCCCTCCGTCCGTCGGAGGCGGCGAACGGGGGTGTACATGCCAGCCATGCCCGTAGTCTGGGTCCCGAGTCACGACGGGTGCAACTCGAACATGCCAGGGCAATCGTCGGACTCATTGAGGTGGACAACCACAGAAGCCATATTAACCGCTCGGAGCATGGCTAGCGGCGACGAAAGCGACATCGAAAGCCGCATATTATCCGCGAACACCTCCTTTGAGTAGCCACAATGCATCGCAACGACCTGGTCATAATAACTTGAGGTTCGGTTGGGTACTCTGACCGGTCATGGACCAACCCGCTGCGGTCGCCTCCATATGGATTCGGTCGAGGGCGCCATGGTCACTCCCGTATTTAGCCACTGGCTCGTTAAGGCGCATCTACTGTCTCTACGATCGTCTCGGCGGGGGCACAATGCATAATCACTTGATCATCCAGGGGTCTAGTGCATATGGCTTTGCATACCATACCACACATGTAGAACTAGCGAGCCATCTTCGCGTCGAGCTCATCCGTCTTCTCCGCTCGTTTAGAGCGGGGCTCCTCACGGTGGACCGCGGCCAGTAGAGTGTGGCGTGCGCCCCTTGTCTGGTCGCCAAAGGGCAGCTCGAGCAGCCCGTCTCTAGTGCAGTCATGCAGTCGGAGGCATGCTTGGGCACCTAGGAACTCCGGCCGTACCCGGTCGGAGTTCTTGGATGCCATCCGCACGCCCCGGAGCTGGAAGCGGTCCAGCAACATGACCTCATCCGGCGGGCGGAGAAGCACGTCGTATGTCTCCTCGGCCTCGTACCGGTCCCATCCCTCCTAGGCGGCAGCACCGAGCGCGTATGTAGCCGGGGTCGTAGTCGTCGGAACGACCCAACCCCTTGTCGTAGGCAGGCAGCATGCCAAAATCCAGCTGCATCTACCACTCGGCCTCGGTGAGCCCTCGCAGTGCCGGGCCTTCACCTCGACCTGGGGCAGGGGGTGCTCCGCGTCCTCCATGTATGCGGGGCGCCCAATAGCGTGATCGCGCACAGCCGGCGGCCGCGCCGGTGCGATCCAATAGCTTTTTCGCCGGGCCATCCGGGCCGACATCCGCGAGCAGTGCAACGCCCATTATGGCTTCAGACACGCGCGCAATGACGTTTCCGGTGGTGATCGGGAGCTTCTTGATCGCCGTTGTGTCTCCCGCCGCCTAGGCCTCCGGGCGGCGGGTGACAACTCGGATATCTTCGAGTCTCGGCTTGTGGCCCACCCTCTGCGATCTTAGCGACGAGGTTGCTTGCGGTGACGCTGTGAGCAGCCTCAGTCATCCATCGCCTTGCCCTTGTCGATGAGTCACCGAAGCGCACCGCGAGTGGTGCCTCCATGTCGCTGTCGGCGGATTGGCATGTGAGTATCAACATGTGCGTTGGCCTTGCGGCCGGGCGCAGGTAGCGGGTGGGGAGGGGGGGGGGGTTAGGGCTTTTTGCACCCCGGAAAAGTGGCCGCTGGCGGCGAGGTGGCGCACGGCTGGCGCTCGGACGCGCCAATCCTGCGCCACCGCCGCGGCATAGCCTTGCGGCTCTGCTCCGTCGAGTTCCATGGCTGTTCTCTGTGCTATTGCGCACTCGCAATGTGGCAGCGCATGCCGGCACTTGGCCCGGTCAGACGCGTTGTCGGACGCGCCTAGCTAGGTTCCGCACAGGAGTACCACTTACCGTAAAATACTCTGATTTAGTACTATGGCAGTACTGCACCCGGTGGTAAGCGGCGGCTGGGAAAAAGGAAGTACTTGTTTTTACCGGGCATAAGCATAAGGATTCATAGCGCTCAGTGCTTGATGCTGGTTGACGGTGCCTTGGTTCCCACTTCCCAGGTCTTGCTCATCTTTTCCAGAATATAGTATTCATAGTATTTCCATCCCTTGTTGGAAATTCCGTCACTGGCCTCCAAGTAGTCTTGCAGAATGCTTCCGCAATTTGCTTGTTGATGACTGTAACGTAGCGTCGCCTACCCAGGGCTTTCCGTAACTGGATCGCTGCTCAAACGGCCGTCGTAGAGACGCTGCAAGGGTTTCACTGGTGCCAGTATAGTCCTGTGCCAGGGGAGAAAAAAGTATCATGTAATACATTAACATAACAATAACGAATGATGTTATAAATCATGGCATAAGTAACAAGGCATTGTGCGCATAAATTACTCACCAGTCGCTATATGAGTTGCTTATGCTGGGTCAGCGTCCGGACGCATGACACAATACATGTACTTCTGTTATGCCAACCGCACAAGTTCCGAGCTTGTGCACCAACCTGCAAACGACCACCGCACCACCTAGGTCCCGAACGGGTACCTTCGCTGACCTATCTACCTACGCAATGTATGCCATGCGACAAACCCATGTCGTGCCACAGAACTGTTTTCGCCCTCCCTTGTTGCCGAATGATTGCACCGAGCCCCCTCCCAGTCCCGTACACGAAGCCCGATCATGATGCCGGATGGAACGCATACACAATATGGTTAGTGCATTTCATAGTTGTGCTCACAATGTTCTCAACAACGGAAGACCATTTGAACGAGTGCTGCGCGCAGCCAGGCCAAGACTCGCCGCTTTTGAGACGAGCAATGTGTCCACACACGAGCACTGTGTCAAACCCTACCCCTGACCTGAAGAGGGCTGCACGCTGCGCGCTTCAAGTAATGGGCTCTATGCCGGTTTGAGCCGCCGGGCCGCAAGAAGGCTGACATGTTTTAGCATCGACGACTAAGCGGAAAGAAAGTTGGAAGAAACTTCAAAATTCTGTCCACGCGAGTGCTGCCATCAGCGTGCGCAGCCTGCTTGCTTCACGTGGTTGCAGATGCCATCACGTTGCCATTTGGTGCGCTGATGCAGCACCTTGCTACATAATCGCCAATGAGAAGGCATCCTCCTGGGCGTGCGCGTTGTACAGATGAGATGCTGGAGTGTATATCGATGCTGGCGGTAGGGCGAGGGCGGGGGGGGGGGGGGGGGAGTTCTGTACCGCAAACACATAGAAAGGAAAGCATAATTCAATTGAAAATAAGGCTGCACGAGCTGCTGCATCCCCGCACAGTTCCGCTTCGCAACGACGTTCTTCCGGACGCACTACGAGATGCATGCCTAGGAGCACACCGGGCAGACATGTTGGTGGAGCAACTATAGGATCAACTGGGTGGCGGCCGCTGTCGACCCGTGGGGCCGGTCACAGCGCCGCCTCCCGCCCCTCATGCGTCATCACGCGCACGCCCTTTGGGCAGTCGAAGTCCGCCTCGGCCACCACCGCCGCGGCCTCGCTGGGCACCTGCAAAGCACGTGGGCGCACGAGCTTTAGATGAAGGCGATGTGGGAGGGAGCCGCCCCATGTGTAGCAGCACGGCGCGGGACATGGGGCCATTGCTGTTGCTCAAAACCGACCGCGATTGCAATGCGTGCACCCACCCCGATGGCACTCCACACCCAAGCTTGTTCGCCGATATACAGGAGAGCGGTCCGACATCAGCATGCGCCATGCCGGCACGAACCCTAAACCCTAAATAAACCCTAATGGCTGAGCGAATGGGAACGTGTCAACACATTATCGTGTTCCTGGTTGCCAGGTATTAGGATTTTCTGCTTTAGGGTTAATCTAAAACCCTAAAATTCTAACACCCTAAAGTCCCTATTGCTCAGTGGTCGTCGCTGCGCGCTCGCCAGGCCTCCGATTCACGCACCTCGCACTCGCATGGAACAACCCCCCCTACGAGTAACCCTACCTGATGCACTGGCAGCTGGATGCGCATCGAGAATGCGACGGTGTCCGCGGTGGGCGTTACGTGGGGGCGCGGCTCACCCGAAGGGATCGGTTCTCGGGGAGCGCTTCCCAGTGCACATGCTGCCCGCAGCCGGAGGCAACCACAAACTTGAACTCGCACTGGGTGGCGTCCAGAGGCACCTGGGCCGTCCACACGTGGCCATCCTGCCACTGCATGCCGACGCCCTGCTCCAGGTTCCAGCCGCCCAGCATGTCGTGGCAGCCGACCAACTGCGGAGCGCCCACCACAGCGTCAGCCGATGCCAGGGCAGGCTCGCGGGCAACTGAGGCAGCGGCATCGGCCACGCTTGCAAGCGACGCAGCCTCACCTTCACCGAGGACCCGAACGGCACCTCCTTCCTCACGCGAAACTCCACCAACTTTGCCTGCATAGCCAGGCAACGAAGTGTTGGGGTTTCAGGGTTTAGAGGCAAACACCCTCAGCATAGTCAGGCAACCAATTTTAGGGTTTTAAGGTAAAACCCTAAAGCATCACTTGAGGGGAACACCCTGCCGTCCCATGACGCTCACGACGGTTTTAGGGCTAAGGATTAAGGATTAAGGATATAAGGATATAAGGAGATAAAAACCCTAGAAACCCTAACACATCACTTGGGGGAACGCCAGGTCCATGACGCCCCATGATGATGCTCACGCCGGGTTTAAGGTTTTGAGGGTTTGGAGGTAAAACCCTATAAACCCTACAACATCATTTGCGGGGAACGCCCGGCCCCGCGACGCCCGATGCGAATCCATCCTGGACTAGCTGCCATGGCATGTGTTTGCTGCGCACCTCTGGCGCCTTGAGTGGGGCGCTCCTCATGAAAGGGACGACGGAGCTGAACTCGCGCGCGGTGTCATCCTGCGCCACCGACACCACCGCCGCCGCTTCACCGCCCGTCTCGACCTCAACAGCACGGGAGGGCACGGCCTGGGCCGCCACGCTGGGAGCGTCATCCGCCGGCATCGCGGCTGGCAGAGGAGCGCGCTCAGAGGCAGAGGGCCTCGCCGGCTCGCTGTAGCTCGAGGAGGTCGCCGACTCCGCAGGCGTGGCATCAATGGAGGCGGAGGCGACCATCACCTCCTCCTGCTCCTCCTCCATTTCAATGGGGCGGGACACGAGCTCCACCTCGACCATTACCTTCTTCTCCTCCTCCTCCCCCTCGCCAGACTCAATAACGTCCTCCTCCTCGATGGCAAGAGGGTGCTCGCCCGCTGCAGGCACCTCTGTCATCGCTAAGTCATCGGAGCGACACGCCATCGTCTCCTGAGGCTCTCCGCCTGAGCCTGGCGCCTCCGCAGGTGCCGCTGCAGCCTCTGCCGGCACCTCCGCCTCTGCCAGCTCCACACCCTGACCGGCGGACATCGCTTCCAGCTCCTCACCCGCAGCAGCACCGGCTTTCGCCGCCTCTGACGCTGGTATGTACCAAGGGCGCGGCGGCCACACGGACACCCCTGGCTCACGCTGCTTCTCAGCGCGGGCTGCCTCTGCCGCCAGCACAGGCTCAGACGCAGGCTCGCTTGGCTCCTCAACCACCCGCCCCGGCTCATCGATCAGCGCAGCCTCGTCCACTGCCACCACCGACTCGAGCTCGACAGCATCCTCCACTTGTTGCTCGGCATCGGCCACCTCCTTGCCCGCGTCCTGTGGCTCGGGGGCTGGTGAAGCGGCCTCCGTATCCTTGGGAATCTTGTTGACGACCAGAAAGGACTTGTCCACCCCGCTTGAATCCTCCACATATGCAGCAGCGATGGCCTCATCATCGTTCGTATTTTCCACCTCCAGCTGGACCTTCACGCCCCTTTCCTCAATCTCCTGATCCACATCCACCTCCTCGGCCTCCTCCTCCTTCACGTCCACAAACTTGTAACTCGCCTCAGCGGCGGCAGCGGCCTCGACGCGGGCCTCATCGTCGGTAAGGTGGCAGACGCGGTCGGCCTCGGCCAGCGCCGCCTCCAGGGGGCACTGCGGGTCGAGGCGCGCGCAGCTGAGGTGCGCGCGGTCAAACAGGTGGGCCTCCCAACCGTCCCAGTCGCCGCCGGGAGGGGCGTCGCCGGTCGACTTCGCCGACGCCGACACGGACTCGCGGCTCGCGTCCTGCAGGGCACATCGGCGGCAGTCGTGAGTAGGTCATGAAATCCTGGGATAGATACGTGAGGCTTTGCATAGTCTCACAGTTTGCATATGCTGCGTGTCGCAACGCTACCGCGAATGTGATAAACGCAAGGATTACGTTACATGAAAAGATGGCCGCGTCCCACCTTCTTGGGGACGACGAATGGCTGGTGGACATGAAACGCGGGCTGGCGCCACAGCACCGGGCCGCGAGCGCCATGAGCGGCGCATGGAGCAGCAGCGCCTTGCCTGCTCCGCCGAGAGCGCGCCACCGCGCAAGTACGGTTACCTGTGCCGGGCATGCTGTTTGCCGAGTCCGCCAGGCAAAATAAGTGCGCGTCGGAGGGCGGGGGGGGGGGGGGGGGGGGGGGTGCGGGGGGGCGCTCCGGAGTCCTGCGGATCACACGCAGGCGAACGCATGAGCCGTCATCAGACACTGAGCAGTGGAAGCGGTCCGTGATTAGGCCTTGGCGCGCGAAAGGCGAAGAGTGACAGGTGCAATGTTCAGACCGCGTTTGCCGGGGTTGGTTGAGAACTTGCTGCTGTGCCGTTGCCCCGCTTGCCGGCGATAATCGCTATCAATATACAATCCGTACGCAAATCTATAGTCGTGGCGGAGCCCGAGCGCGTGACCATAGCACGGGATGCAGGCCCAAGGGAGTGCACACAAGGGGCATTGGCGGCGCTCACAGGAAATCCCCACACGGCGTCAGTAGTGCGGAACAAGTACTCGTCGGTGAGGAGGCGGCCCAAGCGTCGTTCACCGTTACTTGTTGCTTATTACGGATGGCATAATCCGTAAACCGATGAGGGGGAACTTGGCAGCAGGGCTGTTTCACGACGACGCAATACCTGTCGGAAAAGTGACGGGGGGCGGACCTGTTTGCCAAGCCCACTTGGGAGCAGCTGCGCAGAACGGCGACGAGGGTCCCCGAGCGTGTCGGAGGTTGCACTGATGCTCTGCCGTTCTGCCGGCGCAGACGCCTGCTGTTGTCGTGTACGTACACAGCGCGGTGATATGCCGGCAGTGTCGAAGGTTCCGAAACGAAATTCCTCGGAATACTTTTTGGTTACAGGGAGAGCGTCCAGAGAATGCCCGGAATCGTCAGAATCATCACCCGTCCGCGACTTCGGCGCGAGTGATTGGCGCCGGGCCAAACTGGACGTAAGCTGGCGATGTCGTGGCGTCGCTGTGCAGGTAATGGGGGCCGAAAAGGTCCCCGCGAAATGACCAAATCAGCGGCACCGAGAGCGGCGGTGCAAGTGTGTAATTGTACGGACAATGCGAATATTATTTACCATTCGATACGAGAGTACTGTTCGTTGTCATACGGACTGCACGTATTTTAGTACTGATACACGACTGTTGTCTTCTACGATGGTGTACGAACGACGATACGAGAACCGTACAAAGTGCCCCGCCGTACGGCGCGCGTCCCGCTCTGTATCAGTACAACTACTACTAGTACGTACGCGGGGTAGCATGTAGACGTTTCCGCCTATTTCGTTCTCGGTTGGTCTCCTGATCGCCTTTTGCAGCTAGCTCATGCAAGTATGTTGCAGCTAAAGGTCCCCCCACCCACACACTGCCTGGGTGGACCCGACGACCCTCCTCGGCCCTCTGAATTGCGAGCCCTCCGTCCGCCTCCAACCCCGGCTGGGGATGGGATCGGGGCTCGTGCACGGGTGGCACCTTGGTAGCTTTGGACCTGCCCGTGCTGTCACTGCCGCGGAGGAGCAGTGCGAGCTGGACACCGGCGTCTTATGTCGTTGCTGGTCCGGTCAACTTCTCGTTCGCTGTTCGTTGAGCACCCTCTCCCTTCCTGTCCTGTTGGCGCCTCCACCTCACATTCGGCCTAGTGCTGCTATTGGAGTGGCCCGGATGTTGTGCTGGGGAGGGAGTTCTACGTTCGGCGGAAGGGGATGCGACCGAGCTGGCGGCGGATTTGGCGCTGGGAGGCCCGCGTCGGTTACCCGCCAGTGGTGCCCCATTCTGGGTTGAACCCCCCCCGCCCCCCCCCCCCACCCCACCCCCCCATTTTCGCTCCTTGCTGCGAGACCTCTTTGAGGCCCCTTTCCCGTCGGCGCCTCCACCTCACATTCGGACTAGTGCCGCTATTGGAGTGGCCCGGGATTGTGTGCTGGGGAGAGCGTCCCTACTGCGTGGAGCCGCGTGTGGCGGGTGGCGATGCCTGGTCGGTGGCTGCCATGGCGGTTCCCGCCTCTGGTAGCTGGATTTCCTTCTGGATTTCTTGAATGTTGCGTCTAGTATGTAGCAGTTCCCAGCGCACAGTATATTTGAAATAAGATATACACTCTGCCACAAACATGTATCCCCACACGAATATGCACGTGGGCCCATCGCGACGCACTAGCATATGGCCAGAACCACGTGTGGTCTTTCACTTATACCGAAGCTTAGCGTCCATGACCTTGCTTGCAGCGCACCCTCCAAAACGTCGCGCTGATGCGTCATTTTCTGCGGTGCTCTTTTTCCGCTCACATTGAAAATTACCGCTTTTCAACAGAAAATTGCACAATGCGATTGCTCGCGTTTCAGCTTAATGGGGTTGCGCATGCCCCCAAGCTTTTACGCACGGATAATAAGATAGTAAATCGTGTTACTGAATAAATTGTGTTAGTGTCGTGGCATTTGGGTGATGACGTGGCATCGTAGCCGTGCACGCGCCGCTACCCCTACAGTTTTACATCAGTGCTCGAAAGGGCCTAAAATCGTAGTCCATTGGTAGCATAACACGCGACGCGCTACATGGCCCAAGCTTCACTGTGTGGATAGCCCATATCAAAGTCCTTCCGATGCACTACTGCCACGACGCAGCGCGGGAGGTGTGGGAGGAAAGATAGGCATTTTGCCAAAGCACCGATTACTGTGAAATTGCGAGCAAAAAAAAAGCCTGCTTGGCATTGCGAGCAAAAAAAATGCCTGCTAATTTTGGGGAAACGCTAGAATGAAGTTGTTTGTTTACTTGAGACCTATAGTGGGCTCGAGTCTGAGGCACTATGGTTGCACCTAGGTGCCCGTTGCGGGGCCTAACAATGGGCTTCAAACTTTGCAAACATGGTTCGGCGCTCGCAGACCCCTTAAATGTCAGCAAATGGCAATTCTGAGCGTGAAAACCAGGCCTAGGTACGTCCCCTTGCTTATCTAGAAGCGCTTTTGCCATGCGCTTTCCAACGCGACCTCGTGCGCCTAAATCCGACACCGTTCCACGAAGATATGCCTCTTGACACACCTCCCAAAACTGATGTCGATTTTTATTTTTATTTGGGGGGGGGGGGGGGGGGGGGGGGGCAGACTTTTGTGGGGAGGTGTACATGTTTGGATACATCATCGAGATGACCTGGATGGAACGGAATAAGAGGGCGCCACCACTTGGCTCGGCGAAAACGGTAAGGACCGTGGGGTACGGGTAACGATAACCGGCCCGCGTCGCTTGCGGAGCGTGCTCAGCGTCGGGCGCTCTGCTCTGTCCCTACCGTGACAGTAGCTACACGCCCTCGTCACCTCGACCATCCAACACCCGTCAATGTTGCCCAACGTGAACCACGACGCCATGGGCATGTCGGCCACTGCCACTGCGAGTCAGCGACATGCCGCCTACGATGCCGCGCCTCAGGGGCACCGTGCCCGGGGCATTTGCGCTCTGCATGTGTCCGGGGCGTGTGTAATACTTGTACGCCATTCCTTTCCAGACATCTGGGGGCGAGGCACCTAGTGACGTCCGCACCAAGGGCACTTGCGCTCCAGGTCGATGCTCCCCATCCGCTCATCGCTGTCCTTGTTCCCAGGGCATCCTGATGTAGCGCTCTGCGCGTGATCTTGGTGGCCGCAACTCTTCTGACGGGAGCTGGTAAAGAAACATGCCCCGCGCTACACCACACCGCTGCTGCTGATCCGGTGTTCACGTTCCATTTTGGTACACCGCGAATTGCGCGCTCACACAGACACAGATAGAGGTAAAGATACACAGGCAGCAGGAGAGGGGGGGGGGGCGGGGGGGCAAGATGCACCTTCGGTGGAATATTGGTGTGAGGGCGCTCCTGGGATGATACTCGGATGTGCAACAAATCTGATGGATGCGCACGACTGCAATATACTCATGATACGTTATGTGTGCCATGTATGGTATAAACGCATGAATAGCACAAGTATACTCACAATACTGCACGTGTATATGTGCACGTGTATGATAGTGAATGCCCCTCTGCGGAGCACTGCCGCATGGAGTGATCGCAACAGGCAATCCTCGACAGTGCAGAAGAAGAGGCGCAGCAGGGGGGGGGGGGGGGGGGGACGGTGTCACGATGCCAGGTTACCGGTATGAATGTTACATTGTCTTACCGGGAACGTGGCGACAGGAGGGAACGGTGCGTGTCGGTGTTTCACCGGCACAGCTCCGCTGAGGCATGAGGCAGCGCTCGGCACTGCGTCAATCCAGGGAGGCTGAGACAGCGGCGCCGCGCGCAGAGGAAGCTGCGGTGACGCGGGCGCTACGCCTGGCTGGAGAAGAAGCCGATCATACAGCGGATGCTGTGCAGCTTGGCGTCCAGCTTCTCCCAGGTGCCGCGCAGGATGCTGCGGATGCGCCCCGCGCGCGCCGCCAGCGCCTCGTGCTCGATTACCGCGTCGCCGTGGACCTTGAGCAGCATCCTGCGCGGGCCACAGAGGGGCCAGGAAGGGGCGGGTGAGGACCCGGGGGGGGGGGGGGGGGGGGGGGGGGGGGTGTCGCATATGTGGCTTTGGCATGCGCCGCATTGGCAGCCGTCTGGTCAAACACATACACGAGGTATTAGCGGATGCAAAAGCACTGCTCCATGAATGCGACCTGCTCGTAGGGATTGTAACCCAGGTGGTTATCGGCGCATCGGCACCCGCATCATCGTGATCCTGACACGGGACCGGCGCTCCAGGGCATAGATCCTGTCATTATTGGGGCAGCCTCACCCAATGCACCTGTTCAACACGTGATCATCTAAGCTCGTGATCGAGCTGTCCGTTTCGACGTTGACGAGCTGTCCCGCGTCGCAGGGGTGTAATGTCGTATACAGGTCAAGTCAATGACTATGGAGTACATCATCACGGACGACATCCCACGGCAACGTTCGGGACAGCGGAGGGGAGACGGTGCTGGGTGAAGGCGCGGTGGAACATAAGGGACTACGGTAGCCGGAATCGGGTTGTGTTTCATGTCTCAAGATATGCAGCATGACCACCAGAAAAGGGAGCGGGGGGGGGGGGGGGGGGGGGGGGGCGAACTTGGATCGCAGCGACCCACGGTGGAGCTGGCCCAGTTGGAGACGAACGAGGGAACCGACGATGGCGGGCAAGAGGAACCTATAGTCCAGCGTGCTGAGAGGGACCCCTACCCTGCTCGTTCTCGCCGAGCTCCTGGGCAGTGGTGGGTCGTGCATCCGGAAAACCCCAACGAGGGGGGGGGGGGGGGGAGGGTGGGGGGGGGGGGGGGGGGGTGGGGGCGCACCGGAAGAAGGCCTGCACAAACTCAAAGTCCTGCCGCGCGGCCACCTGCGCCTCCACAAACTGCAGCAGCATCTCCACTTCCGCCACCTCCTCCTCCGTTGACCCTGTCACGCGACACAAGCGGGTCAGTGCGCGGGCGGGCGGCGGGGGGGGGGGGGGGGGGGGGGATCAGCGGCGAGGAGGGCGTTACGGCAGGGGGCCCACTCCCCCCACACACCCCTCCCTCCCCCTGCACCACACCACACCGCACAGCATCGCGCGCAAACACACAGCGCCGCGCAGGCAGCTGGCCCCCACCTTCAAAGAGCTCACGCGCACGGACCTCCAGGTCGATCGCCGACGGGCTCATGGACTGCGGCGGCGGGCAACCGAGCGAGGGCCCCGTGTCAGCCTTGCCGGAGCTACCTCGGACCCGGGTACTTGAGGCCGTTGCCATGACAGCTACTGGGCTGGGCACCACATGCTGTGCCATGGACAGGGACAGGCTGGGCATAGGATGGCTCTTCCATTTCAATCGAGGACGAGGATGTGTGTGGAGAGAGAGAGAGAGAGAGAGAGAGAGGGGGGGGGGGGGGGGGGGGGGGGGGTTTGCTTACGCGCAGCAGCGCAGCGAATCCGGAGAAATCGCCCGTGTCGGCACCCAACGCCAGCATGCGAGCAAACTCGGACTGCTCCAGGCCGGAGCCACTTGTCTGGAGAGGGGTGGGACACCAGTGGGACCCAAGGAAGGGGGGGGGGAGTCAGCTCTGGTCGGGGGTGCAACATAGATGGCCAACTCCGCGCCTGAGTCCCGGTGCTGACGCAACGATCACAGACCGTACTGTCAGCCTTAGGTTGGGGTTGCGTGCTACCGGCAGGAGCACGCCTTGACCAGCCGCCATGCTTTGTCTATACTTAACAGCTAGCAGTCAGGGTAGCTTTGAGCTCGCAGCGTTTTAATCGCCACACCACTGTCTATGATGGGAGTGATTGGCGCACACACGGCGCATTGGCACTGCACCCCACGCGCCCTGCAGCCAGGCGAGATTGGATGGACGAGTATGCGCGGGCCATCGTAGGCAAAACAGAGTGGATGGATGTGGATGGATGTAGTTTTATTTGGGATTGTTATATCAGTGCTGGGCGGCGGGCGGGAGCTGCCATTCATGAGCCTAAGAGGGGGGGGGGGGGGGGGGGGGGCAAGTCAGGTGGGAAGGCTGTTTGTGTGTTGGGGGGGGGGGGGGGGGAGGGACCTGCACGATGCGGCTGCCCTCCTGCTGCGCCCCGCCCTGCTTGGCCGCGTCCGTGTCAAACACGGGCTGCCGGCCCATGCTGGCCTCCGCGTTGGTGGGCAGGAAGAAGGGTGCGGCCTCGGGCTTCTTCGCGGGCTGCGTCGGCTTGTTGCGCTCCTGCGCGGCGGCGTGGCGCACGGGCGGGCAGGGGGTGAGCAGCGAGCAACCCGATCCTGTCCAGATAATGACCCTCTTGGCTGTCGAATGAGACCGTAGTCGAAGGATGGATGGGTCAAGTGTTGATCGGCGCGAGTGCGGTGGTGCTGGCCGTGCAGTGTTGGAGCGGTCTTCCAGCCTGCATGCATGCCGACGGGGACACGGGGGCGCACCTTGATGATGTCCAGCACAGCCAGGGACTCCCACTGGCTGCGGGGCAGCAGCGACAGCGTGACCAGCTGCGGCTCCGCGAGCCCGCCGTCCGCGAGGATGCGGCCGTCGTCGCCGCGCAGGGCCGGCAGCAGCGCGCCGCCCCCGTCCTCCTCCGCATCCTCCTCCCCTGATGACGAGCCGTCGGAGGGTTCCTCGTCACTGTCCGCGTCCCCCTGGTGCGCCACGCAACCGAAGAAACACAGCCAAGCGTGAGAGACGAGCACATCGGCACAGGCTCCATTGAAGCTAGGGCGAGGGGTATAGCAGCGAATGGCAGGACGCTATGCGCCGTATCCCTGCTGCTGCGTTCTGGGTTTGGCTCGGCGCCCCGGTCTCACCTTGGTCTGCCCCAGGCGCGGCAGCTGCAGCCGGGCGCGCACCGGCGTGTCCCCCCGCGACACGGCAACGTCGCTGCTGCTGCTGTAGATGGTGTTGTTGCTCCACAGGAAGATGCTGTTGTGCTCCGGGTGCGTGGTGGCCAGCATCTCCATCGCGGGGCTCAGCGACAGCGAAGTCACGGGCGCCCCCAGGTCCAGCACCTGCGCGGCAGCGTGGGGGGTCCCTCATACCCTACCCAGGGTAAACCAACCACACCCTAGCAATCGCTTAGACAAGCTCGCAGTGTGCCTGGGATATTATCGAGGCAGTGTATGTGTCTGTGAGTGGATGTCAATGATGCGCAATGCTGAGGCAGTATCTGTGGAGGCAGGGAGCCGTGGCTGCAGGTGGTTGCTGACCGGCATGGTTATTATTCCCCTACAAGCATTCTTTCAGCCACGGGCTCTGGATCCTCCCCGATGACATGCACAACACGCATGAGACGCATACGCACACCAAAGCAGCGACTGAGCTGCAGTCCAGGCGGGCGCCTCACCTGCAGGATGGCGGAGGCAGGGATGTCCCACACGCGCAGAGTGCCGTCCATGGAGGCGCTCAAAAGCCAGCGCGCGTCTGTGCTGATCTGCAGGTCGGTGATACGGTCGCTGTGGCCGTTGAAGCGGCGCACCCGCGTGAGTGCCTGCGCGCCGAGCATCAAAGCGTCGCGGCACGCGCGCACGTCACATCGGAAGCACCACAATGCTCGCAGGCAGGTGAGCTCATCAACGCCCGAGGGTCTCGGCGTGTGATTACTACTCGGCAATTCAAGATATAAATTTGCATTCGCAGACGAAGAAGAAACCCGAGACCCTGTCAAACTCCGAGACATAATATGCAAGGTGCGCCAGAATGCCGAGAGCGACGATGCCTTTGTATGGGCCAACATTTCGAAATGTCCACGCATTAAGGGGTCGAATGTTGTATGATGCGCCGCGGCGAAACAACATTCGGCAGGCCAGGTGTTGAGGGGACATGGTCGCGCGCCCCACCTCGGCGTCGAACAGGGTCAGCGACAGGTCGTCGCACGCCACGGCCACCAGGCCGCTCCCGCAATGGTGCACCATCTGCAGCGCGTGCGCGCCGACCTCCAGCGCGCCTGAGATGGGGAGAAACGGCAGTGGCCGAGGCCGTCGACAGCATCGTTAGCCATGCAATATGCCGCGTCTGGCTGCGGGCCGTTGTCGACTACACCCGCCTTCCTGCCTTGTCGCTCACTCTGCCAATGCGAGTCATGTCGGACTGTCCGATAGACATTATCAACAAAGAATATAAATATTGCGCCGTGAACGGCACGAGCAAAATTATGAAAGAGTTCGAAGTGTCGATGTACACGCGGTCATTTATTGCTTCCCGGCCGGTTAAGCGTGCAGCGGCTTCGGGGCCCATGGATCGACCATAATTTCCCGCCAGTTGCAGTTGCAACACTGTTTGTCGGCTTGCGGGCGAGGGCGGGGGGCCAATTGGGCGCGTGCACGGGATGAGCTGCATATCGCACCCGAGGCCCGCCGCTTGCGGAAGTCCCATCGCCGCAGCCACCCGTCGTAGCCGCAGGTGAGCAGCGCTCGGTTGTGCGCGTCGGCGGCGACGCCCACGACGGCGCTGCTGTGCGCGTGGGCGCCTTCCGCCAGACGGTACACCCCTGCAGCGGGAAAATGATGCGCACACTCAGGCCAGCTTTATCGTAGGCGTGTCCGTGGAATACTGTCGGCGCACGTCCGATTGTGTTTTGAAAGAATATGAGTGTCGGGCAACGGAGGAGTGCTTAGCCGGGGAAAAAGCCGCAGCGTTGGCAAACTCGATTCTCCCTCAGAGATCCAGGAAGAGGCGACACGCAAGGAGGGAGAGGGGCGACTGCCCGGAGGAGTGAGCATTCGGGGGCGCACCGCGGTGCAGGCCGGACTGCAGGTTGTAGCGGTGTACCGCGCCAGATGCCGAGCCGACGATGCCAAAGTTTCCGCAGCGAGAGACGGCAACCGCCGTCACGGGCGCGGGCTCCTCGCCGTCCCGCAGAGCGGACGGCGGTGGTCGCAAGACATGCTGTCGGGGGATTGGTGGGGTTGCGGTCATGCAGTTAGTGTCGAGCTCACCCATAGAAAAAGCAGGGTCAACAAAGCCTCAGGGCGACATTACTACTACCATGAAGCTCTGGATTTCCCATCACGTTCGAACGAAACTTTACGTTGGCTCAATGCAGACAGATGTTGCCAAGCAAATCGGCTTTGGGTGGGTGGGGGGGAGGGGGGCATACGTCGCCGATGGCCGCATCCTTCAGCAGCCAGGTGTACGCCGCGGGGTCGCCCTCGTGCGATGTGATGATGTTGGCCCAGTCCCGCTCGCGCACCTGCGGCAAGAGGGCGCAGACAACACACCCAGTTCAGAGGCTGAGCGCTGATGATAGGGGATCTGCTGCAGCTGCCCTGCAATACAATGCTCTGAAACACACCGGACAAAGTCTGGGCATCCACCACAGGCATCGAAACAACATCTGCAGGACCGCGCTCACCTGGCAGTGATCCAGCGCAAGGACACGTGGCAGCTTAAGCTCCTCCGGCCTGCGGCAACGCCGCCCATCAGCCCAGTCAGCCACACGGAGTAATATAAGCGCGCAGAGGGGGGAAAGCTATGCAGCGCGTGGCATTGCTGCACACTCAGCCGCCAGCTCGGCCGCAGAGGGCTGGCAGGGGAGGAGTGCTCGCTGGAAGCTGACAAGCCAAGCCAGGCACTTCTGGACATACGAGACACCCACCTGATCTTCAGCTTCTTGGCGCGCTTCTCCACGTTGCGCTGGCTCAGCTCCTTGCTCTGCTGGTCCTGAATGCAGCTGAAGAGGCGGAACGCGAGGTCGCTGCCCGCAGACAGGAGGGTGGAGCCTAGCCAGGCGGAGCGCAGGGCCACGTGCCAGCAGCGGATCACCATCAGCTTGAGGGGTTTACTGGCAAATGCCACGAGCATGGGCATAAGGGGGGAAAAGGCGGCGAGCATTATAGCAGTAAAGGCATAAGCACCAGCATTGTGACAGGCATCAGCCTCTGCATTAGCATCAATTGATAAGCACGGCATTAACAATTAATTTCATGGGAATCATTACTGGTAAATAAAGTTAGAAAACAGATGGTAACACTACTAGATAGACAACAATGGGAGGGGGGGGGGGGGGGGGGGAGGGGGGGTCACCGTCTCCGTAGTGTTTGATGATGGTTGGCGGCGAGGCGTGGCCGGCACGAAAGCGCAGCAGCCGTGGCGGCCCCTCCTGCGCGTCCATAAGCCACTGCTTCACGGCATTGTCCGCGCCAGCGCTCATCAGCAGCGGCTCGCCTGGGAAAAAGTGCAGCGCCACCACGCGCCCGCCGTGCGCGTCGCGAAGCACCGCATGCAGGCGGCGCTCCTGCGCGTGGCCAAGCAGTCAGTTGGGAGTAGGCAGGTTGGATCGAAAGGCTGCTGAGGGAGGTGTGGTGCCATTGCTAATGCTTGTGCGATCGCTGCAAACAGTGATCACGCTGTGGCGCATGCCAGGCTGATGCTAGTGCTCATGCTTGCGTCGAAAACAACGAAGCGAATGTGTGTATGAACGCACATGCACATATTTTTAAGTAGAAAATATAGAAATATGGCATGATTCATGACACATGCACACTTGGATGCCTTGTGTCATGCCACTTGTTCCCCTGATTTGTTATGTCTGTGAACATGAGTAATTAGATAGATTCGCAGGACCTGATGGAGATGACGCTACGTAATCATTACAGCCTAGAAACAAAGGGAGAGGCGGTATGGGTGGGGTAATGATGGGATGTGCGAGTGCGGGCGCCACACCTCCAGGTTCCAGAAGGTGATGGCGCCCGAGGCGCCCGCGGCCGCCATGATGGGCGCGCCCTCACAGGAGGTGTCGCGGAACGCGATGCTGCTGACAGCGGCGCCGCGCGAGGGGGGCAGCGCGCCAGAGAGGTGGCTGGAGCGGCCGTTGTGGCGCGCGGAGGTGCCCAGACCTGCGGCAACGCAACATGGATAGGGGGGGGGGGGGGGGGGGGGGAGGTGGATGAGGCAAGTAGCCTGGCAGTCCCAATGGAGACGAGGACATTGCCATGGTCGCTTAGTGATGCTCTGAGGTGCTCTCTGAGAGGTTATGTATGGCAGAATTCACGGGGGTGGTTGGAAGGGGGAGCAAGGGGGGGGGGGGGGTCACCAGAGGCGTTCTCAAAGGTAGCCACCTCCTCGTCAGTCCTCAGGTTGTGTAGGACCACGCGCCTGCAGGATTGAGCAGGCACATGAGAGATGGACACAGGGCAGAGCAGCACAGGACAGAGCAGTGCTGCGTGGCATGGCGGCGCAGCCCACATGGTATGGACACATGGAGGCCAAAGCAGGTGAGTGAGTGTGTGTGTTCCGTGAAGGGGGGGGGGGGGGGGGGGGGGCACCCGTCATTGAGGCCGATGCCCGCGACGTCCAGCGCTGGTGAGGAGACGATGCATCGCACGGGGGCGCCCCAGCCCTCAAACTCGTACAGCATGGTCTGCGACACAAAGTTCCACAGCTGCACACGGCCGTCCGCGGCGCCAATCACCACCTGCGCGTATCCACAGCAGCAGCGCGGCCGGCTCAGCGCGCCCGGCTCACTCCACTCAGCCACCTCGACCTCCTCAGGAGGAGGTGATGGAGTACATCGCTGGACCAGCCGCTGGAGGGCTGGACAGCCACAGCGGGCCACGGATTCCCTGCGTTTGCCTGATGCTGTGGCCAGACAAGTGTGTGTGTGTGTGTGGATCCTTTTGTACGTGCGTCCATGACGTCTGCAGTTGGCTGCAAGGGTGAGGATGCTCTGGTGTGCGCCATGTGATGGCACCACCTCACCATCAGCACCGTGTAGATGCCTAGCAGGCCTGCCTGCACTGCCGCCAGGACAGTTTGCGGGCGGCCGTGTGCATGGGGGAAGGGGGGGGAACCTTGTTGAGGTAGGTGTCTGGGTGGGCCATGCAGGTGGCGTGAAAGTCGGCGCGCAGCTCGATCTCCGCCTGCACCAGGGTGGCGGCAGCATCGTGTGGGTAGTGAGCGTGGACCGCAGGACGCCAGCGTGGCGTAATCCGTGTGGTTGCTAGGCGCCAGCCATTGCTCAACCGAGCTATGCATGGCTCTTGGCGCGACGTGGGGCGTGGGGTTGCAAGCTGTGCAGGGCTTGAGGGTCTCATGCCAGTGCCAAGGTTTGACACACACGCCTCCCGCCTGCCGTCTCAGCCACCAAAGCGCAGCTGAAGCAGTAGTGTTGCGGAGGCTGACTGCTACCCAGGGCTCCAGACCGATCCGCATCCTTGTGGCTATGTTTCGCTTTATGTGTGGGCATCAGGTACCCAGCTCAGATACCAGCAGGTAGGGAGGAAGGGGGGTGCACCTGCGGCCCGTCCTCCCACTCGCCCGCCGCCCACACCTGCAGCCCGCCACCGAGCGCGAGCAGGTGGTCGCCCATGCAGAGCATTTGCGTGATGTCGGCGTCCGATGAGCCCCGCAGCTGGGCCACCCTGCCCCCGCAAGCACACCGTGCCCATGGTCAATACAGAATCCCTCTCATGAAAACGAGAGGGGGGGGGGGGGGGGGGGGGGGGGAGGGGGACTGTCGCCGCCTGTGAGTTCGGCGCTTCCGGCTGACCTGTGCACCCGCTTGCAGACGACGATCACAGGGCCGAGCGCGGCATACGTGAGGTCGCCCTTGACCGCGAGGGCAGTGATGTCGGCATTGAACTGCGGTAAAAATGAATTGCGGAGGTGCGGAAGGGGGGGTGGGGGGGGGGGGGGGGGGGGGGGTTAATCATCTCTACCATCACCTCTGGCAGAGCAAGAGCAGGGCAACCCCCCCGGATGCGGCATGAAGAAGGTCGGAGGGTGGGGGCCAAAGCGGCGGAGGGAATCAAAGTGGGATACCTGAGGGCCCACCAGGGCCAGCGTCAGCTTGGCGCAGTTATACACCTGCTCGGCGGCCGGCAGCAGCACGTCAATAGCACATCGTCCTTCGGCGGGCGCGAGCCATGCCGACCCCCGGCTGACGAGACCGATTGGTCGGCAGCTACGATGCGACCGGCAAACGGGGAATGGGGCGAGCAGCTCCGCCCGGCACTTGCTCAGGCGCGCACCTGCCAGGACTGGCCCACGCTCAGCGTGACGAATGCTTCGCGGCCGCGGCGCTGCACGGCGAAGGGCGTGTCGTCGGTGATGTGCCCTAGCGCGCGGAAGGGCTTGAACAGCGCCATCGCGGCGCTGCCGGTCGGATGTGAGGAACCTCGGCGAGCACGGTAAAAAATACTGCTGGTGCTGGTGCTGCTGTGGTGCTGCCTGAGAATGGTGCGGGAATAGAGTGTGTGGCCACAGCAGTTGCGAGGATGGCGACGGGTGCGGCACGGGTCGAGGCCGTCGTGGCTGCAGGCGGTCACGACGGCGATGGCGACAGCTCGCACGTATCGACGGCGGCGGCCGCCGGCAATAATGCGGTGAGCGGCGCCGGCCGGCGGCGGATGAGCGGGGTGCATTATTTACAAGAGCAAGTGATGAAGGACATCTGGTACTGCTATCGCCGTCAGATGACCGTCCGGCGGAGGACAAATAATTAAATAACCGCAAGGGTACCGTCAGATGGCCGTATCGGGGACGATATATAACTTCGATGTTAGCAATAATATACAATCTGGCGGGATTCGATATTTGTTTCATTCGAACTGGGATTTACGGCTACTACTGTTTGCTGCGGGTGATTTGATTGTGTTTTTCGTTCGTCATCCCCGGGCCGGAAAGCCGGGACTACATGCAGTTCGTGGAGTCTGGTTTTGCGAACGGAAAGAGCGATAGATCGACGGAGACGGTGTAGCACCTGGCTAAAATGACGCATTTACGTTCCCAGCTGGAATGAAGAAGTGCCTTTGTGGGGCGGGGGGGGGGGGGGGGGGCATGCATGGTGACTGCGGCATGGTCTTGTTGAACTTTATAGGAAGCAACGTAAAGGTGCGATGTACCAAAATAAGAACCCGGCGCCATGAATGGGGTTCACGTTGAGGTCGATGTATTTATCAAGGACGACACCGAAATTCCGCCCCCCCCCCTCCCCCCCCATGTAACGAATGCGGGACAGGGGAACACCGATTGAGTTGGCAGCGGAGGCATATGGCCTTGCACAAACTCTAAAGTCCACTTAGCGCCGCATGTTGCTGCCGCCGACCGGGAAGACTGCCACATGGAGCCACTCGGACATCGTAGCGACCGCCACGAGGTCGAGTGCCCAGCCGGGGTAACGACCTAGTTAGACCATGTCCAAGGCAAAAAGGATATACGGGGAAACATTCCAGAAGACCAACGCGTTGTGGGGTACCAATTGAACCATGCATGCGGGTTGTTTTGCGGATGTTGTGTCGAAGATGGCGGGCGAACAAAAGACGGGTGATAGACGACCGGAATATGAAGGATGCGCAGGTTGATAACGTCACGACGCGCAACGCAACCCTTCTTGTGGTAAATATGCAAGTTGATGTTGTAGTCGTCAACATGCAAGTGATTGAGACGTCACGGCGCTAGGAAGACCATGGTCGAAAAACATGTAATTGACGACCGTCACAACACACACCCAAGAGTCAAACTTGCAATCACCCGGCCGAGCAGTGGCTAGCTACTCGGCGTAGTCCATGAACGAATAGGCAACGTCGGCCGGTAGAGCGACACGGACGGCCACGGTTGTTACCGCCCAGCGTTGCCGGGGCATTGTTAGGCCGCGCCACGTTGGTGTGAGGTAGGTTCACGTTGTCCTTCACGACGATGGGAGGGATGTCGTGCAACTCAAAGGGAGTGCTGATCGCCGAAAGGTAGGGCTACACGGGTGTCGCTGCAGCGTTTCCCCGCTCGCCGATCCATGCCAAACATCGGACGGTAGTCGTTGTGGTCGCCTTCATGGGGCTGGTGTTCTCCGAGTCGTGGCAGAATTCGGCGGAATAGCTTTAGGTTCTTAGTGTATTCGAGGAGTGTCTGGTTCGTGAGAGACCCAACAAGGAAATCAAACGGGGGTTATTGACCCAATTCGTCCGCCCCGAAAGCTTCATGTAAACGTGCACGAAGCGACTCCGTCAAGGAGGAGAAGAAGTAGGCGGGTCAATCACGCAAGAACGGTTGGTAACACGAGTAACCTAAGGGAGGTTCGAAAAAATGTTAGATGCACGGGCTATTTTATAAATCGCTGGTTGTTTGTCCGTAAATAATGGCCGAGTGGAAGAGTTTCATGAAACATTACGGGCTTATTGCGGGGCACGTAGGTCAAGGCATGATGGTCTCCATGCGGGCCCTTCGCGCTTGCACCGCGCGTCGCGCGCGCAACGTACACGTGCGGAGTCATGTTGTCGTAGAGAACCGGTTATAGTCCGGAGCGTCACAACACCAACAACATGCTGAGTTGATATGTGGTTCACGATGGATATAGTTGATTGAACCGTCACATGCATAAGTGCGGATACTCGAGCCGCACACGGGTGCTGCAAAGAGCGCCGGATCGAGAATAAGGATCGAAATGAAGTTTGTAGGGAAGGGGTCCGGGCCGGACACTTGCCGCGCATCCCGCCGACGTGGTACGTTGTGCATATCGGTCACCGAAAGGTGACTATATGCAATGCGTCACCCCCTCCGCCAAGCGGCAGCCCACGCCGTTCCTCGTGCTCGCCATCGCGTCCACGCCCGCGCCCACGCCCTCACCTTGCCAAGCCAACGTGAACCGGGGCGGTAGCGGTAGCCACAAGGCTCACGACCGCAACCTTGAGAACTCGACGCTCATAGTCACGCAGCATAATGTCACCGAAATCCACCGAGCCGCGATGCTCCGCAGAAGGATATGGGATAAATTCTGCGCCCGCAACGCGTCAGCACCCCTTGGTCACAGTGCACGCTCTTGATCTCGTTGACCTTCCGTAGAAACGCCGAACGGAATACACATAACGCCCTAGCTAGCTATCAATGGCCCCGACGACGTGGTTCCGCGTACGAGGTAGGGGGGCACGTCGATACTTCTAGCTGAGACGAATATAGCATTTCGTCGACGAAGGCCACGCGAAAATGGCCGTAGTGCTGTGAGCTCCTTAACATGACTCACATACAACTTACTTCAAACGCCGGTCATCCTACTTCAGGATGTCGTGCGTGAAATCGACTTGTATTGAAAAGTAAATGTAAATTGATTACTAATGCTAGTATGCCGTATCCACTTGCTCCGACTGAGTCGCTCTTAGGGCATGATATCTCGTCTAACCATAGTAGGAAACACTTGGAGTAATTCAAGCTAACGTCCATCCTTATGTGTAATGTCCTAGCCCCTCCTCCTTCTAGTGGGCGGTAGCTAGGACAGCAACGCCCCCATGTTGTCCCTACCTCAGTAAGTCCCGTCCCATTCATAGCTCATCAGGTAGACTTTGGCAGCCAAGCAACCCTAGCCTTGGCGCAAAGGCGTCCCGCCTATAGCTACTAACTTGAGATGGGGGAAGGGAAAGGAACTAACCGGAATAGCTAAGTGTCGCTCGGTATTTATCCACCGCTGAGCCGGCTAGTAGGGTTTCGTGGGGGCTGCAATGCCCTCCGTAATGTTGGGATTGGGGTACACTTATACTTGGCGAGTAAAATTTGCTACGGCACTCAACCGTGTGCACATCCCGTACATCGGGGTGGTATGGTCACAATATTGCGCGAAACTCTAGCAGATTCGCAAAACCGGCCACATGGATTAGTAGTGGCCGGGGTTCTTGGGTTAGTTGGCTGGCTAGTCGCGTCGGCAGATCGCGTGGCCCTTAAATTACGTGTGCGAGCTGCCGGCGGATGGGTGGACTGTTTTGTCGTGCATCTCCCACTCGCTTTCAGAGTCACGTGTGCAAGAGGCGAGGCACGGCTTGCTCCTATTGCGGGTACGGGCGGCGGCGCCAGAGCGGATGCGACCCCGGAGGTACCGCGTCTTGCGTTTGCCAGGTGCGGCTGCCTTGCCCTTACGTACCTTTCGGGATGGACTGGTGGTGGAGCTGCTCGAGCTGGATCGAGTGGCGCTACGGTGACGCAGGCGGTGAGATTCAGCTTTGAGCCGAGCGAGTTCGGCCGCAAGTGTGCGTTTACTGGCTGGGGAAGACAGCTCGAGCAACTCGATGGTCTCGGTGGTGAGGTGTTGGATTTCTAGCAGTCCTTTCAGTGGTGCGGTGCCGTCGGGTGTGCCGTGGCGGAATGTGCAGTGGGGTAAGTCGAGGGCGATGTTGGCCAAACCTTGTACCTCTGCTGCTCCCCGATGAGCGTTGTCGTCCACGCTCATGCATGGAGTTGTCGTTCTCCTCGTAGTTGAGTTTCAACTCGTCCTCCTCGCCGTCGGCATGTAGGTCCGTCATGGGGCCCGCTCTTGGGGCGGGGGTTGGTGGCGCATGGGCTGGGCGAGCGCTGGCGGTGATGAAGGGGGAGGTGAGGGTCACGGCCAGCCGCATGGTGGTTGCGAACTCCTCGACGTCTTCTTTGCCGAGAAAGATAGCGCGGCCCACATATATGTCTGGGAAAGGGAGAAACCCCATAGTTGCTAAATTAGTTTAGAACATGACTGGAACGAACAAGTTTTTTGAAACTTACGGATCATATAATGATCAGTTATTAATTACGGGGGTCATAAATGCTTGTATGATATCGATTAATCCATACATACATAGAGACTCGCTCAACGTTTTAAATGGCAGCACCACAACCTACCCGTGGACTGTTGCTGACGCCGAAAATAATATCAGGACTGTTTTTTAAACAATTGAGTACATGTCCCGGCGGCGGAGGCCCATATCCCGGTGGCGGCGGTCCATAGCCCGGCGGTGGTTGCCCAAAGGCGTACCCGTGAGGCGGCGGCGGCAGCTAGCTCGGCATAGGCCCGTGCCATGCAAAGGAAAGACGGCCGGGCGGGGGCCGCGGGCTGCGGGCCGGGGACCGTCATCGGTGGCGGCAGCTGCGCCAACTGCGGCGGCGGTGGCCCCACAGGGGGCGCCGGCTTGCTCTGGGCTCGCGCGCAAAATGCTTGTTGATTATAACGGAGCGTCGCCTACCCAACGATTCCGTAATTGGATCGCTGCCTAAACGGCCGTGAGTCGTAGAGACGCTGCAAGGGTTTCAATGGTGCCAATCCTGTCCCGGGGGCGGGAAAATCAACCTGTCCCGGAACCTTTACCTCCTACCTGCGCTGTGGGATGGAGACCATTACAGACAAGGATTATTGAAAATGATTGCTTGCCTTTTCGGGTGATTTAGACTGATCGCCTTTTGCAGCCAGCTCATGTTATTATAGCGACTAGATATTGAAAAGGATTGTTAATTAATCATTACCACAGATCGCCCGCGCCTCTCCGTGTTGAGCCCGAGGCCAGGGGCTGAGCCTCGGATGATGACTAATCTTTACGTCATCATTATGGGCTCTATATCCTCTATTATTCGTAACATATTGCTCTATATATGTCACATAATTTAATACATTATATTATGGGCTGTGCTACACGCATATATCAGCTCCCTGCAGGAGTAGATAGGCTGTAGCGACTAGCGATTACAGTACCCTCTGTATTTCGTCGCGTGTGCTGACTGCTGACCGACGCACCCGTGCCTGTGGTAAAGATAAAACAAAATTAGATTAGCGACTACTGTTATTTCTATTCCGATGTTTTATCACATTCATTATCACGCCGCTCCCCGCCCGGCATCCCCTGTATAGTGTAGTATTATGTTTCCGTTCGTAATATCGTGAGAAACAAAATAGCTAGTCGCTACATCCTCGTCTGTGTAGTACCCATGCCATGTGCGTCGTCGTCTTTAAAAATTAGTCGCCATAATTCGCTCGCCGAACAATTTAATATTTAAATAGATCGTCGCTACAGTACGGATTAGAAGCGACTATGTATTCCGGATAAGGATTGTCGCTTTGTATTTTGAGCGCAGCACGACCGTCAGAAACAACGAATAAAACCGCCGCAGGGGGGCGGTTACCGCGGCGGCGCGCCCGGCTAGAGTACGGTAGGCGGTACGGGTATTCCTTAAGGATTATATACCGGCGGTGCCGCCCGTGTGCGACCCGTACGCAAAGTCGCTACAGGTACGACTTGCTGATTCTGGGGCGATAAAACGCGATAACCATCGTCAGCACAGTCGCCGCCTTCATCCGCCCTACAGGTGTAAGCAACAGCACATTGCTCACCGAGCTGCACCTTGCATCTCCCGCGGCGTACGTTACAGGGGCAGAAACCTTCTGCCGGTTTGTTCATTGGGAGTTTCTTCTGTCTCTGTCTGTCTCTGTCTCTGCCTCTGCTGCTCCTGCTGCTGCCGGCGTCGGCGCCGGACGCGTCTCGCGATGGCGTCCTCCTCGGAGGCCAAGCCGGAGCCGCTGGCCGACCCGCCGCACCCGCGCTACGAGAAGGTGCCTCCCCTCCCGCACCTTTCCCCGTCCTGCCTCTCCCCACCCCTTCCTGTCAGGATCGACCCTCCGACACGGTATTACCCGCTGCCTCGCTACTCGCCGGGCGCCTGCCGCTCCGCGTGTGTAGCCGGGAGAGCAACTTGGGAAGGTCGGGTGGTCTGCGCCAAGGCGGGCGGCAGCTGAATTATATCTATATAATATTTCCCCAGCGCGGCCTCACCCGCTGCCCCCCGTCTCCCGCGCGCAGGTGAAGGACGTCAACCGTGGCAGCTTCGGCTTCGTGCAGCTAGCCAAGCGGAAAGACACAGGCAAACAGGTGGCCATTAAGTTCATATCCCGCGGCGACAAGGTGCGCCCATCCCATTCCCTTCCCTCCGCGCCACCCCCTCCCCCAACATACCTCTCAATGGGCAGTCAGCAATTCCGCCTCCTCAGCGCCTAGGGCCTCCGCCTCCATCCCTGCTCCGCTGACATACCGTGATGCCACGTTCCCGGCGCCCACCAGATCAGTAAGAGCGTGGAGCGGGAGATCCACAACCACCGGGACCTGCACCACCCACACATCATCAAGTTTGAGGAGGTGCGCGGTCCCGCTTCTCACCGCAACAGAGTGGATGCCGTCAGAGGGCAGCAGCGATAGGGATTCAGGTCCGGGGTTTGCGACGCAGCGGCTGAGGTGTGCGTGGTGTCGGGACATGCAGGTGTTTCTGACGGAGAAGCACATCGGCATCGCGATGGAGTACGCGTCGGGGGGCGACCTGTTCGACTACACCGTCAAGCGCGGCGGGCTGAAGGAGGACGAGGCGCGCTGGTTCTTCCAGCAGCTCATCTGCGCCGTCGACTACATGCACACCAAGGTGCGGGGCAGCCCCCCCTCCCCCCCCCTCCCCTCCCATACCATGCCGCGCCAGCCATGTCCAGAAGCGATGGGTTGGAAGCTACTGGCAATACGCTGAGGAGGCCACGTCCATGGGGGCGCTGCACCAGGGCGTCGCCAACCGCGACATGAAGCTGGAGAACTCGCTGCTCACGGGGCACGCCAAGCCCCTGCTCAAAATCTGCGACTTTGGCTACTCCAAGGTGCGCTGAGCTGAACCCTAAAACCCTACCTTACCCCCCCCCCCCCCCCCCCGCCTAACACACAATCTCCTCGCTTCGTCGTCCTCCCTGTGATTCCCTCGACAGCTTAGGCAGGATCTGGTGGTGGCCTGGCATGACCCCCTCTTTCGCCCCGTACCGATTGCCCCCATCCAGAGCGACCAGAACGACTCGGTCCCCAAGTCCAAGGTCGGCACCTACCTGTACGTGGCGCCCGAGGTCATCTCTGACCGCAACTACAACGGCAAGGTGAGCGACCGTTCTTGCCGCTCGGAAAGGGCAGCTGGGCAGCGGTGGTGGGGTGTTGGGGGGGGGGGGGGGGGGGGGATTATGGACAGCAATGACCTTGTACGTGGCGGTGCGCAGAACGCGGACATCTGGTCATGCGGCGTTATCCTGTACTCCATGCTTGTGGGGCAGTACCCCTTCGAGCGGCCGGAGGACAAGGCCAAGGGCGTGACTGAGCAGCAGAAGCTGCAGAACGTGATGAAGGTGCGGGGGGTGCGCCTCCAGAGGGGGGGGGGGGGGGGGGGGAGCTGCCTGTTAGAGGCCATGTCGTCGATAACCTCATCTGCCGTGTCATATCATGCCACATCAATTCATTTGACGTCAGGCTACGCCACCGCGTGTACTCTCCATGCACGGTTGTGTGCTGTGGTCGTGCCGCCGCCTGACGCGGTCACCCCCCCCCCCCCCCCCTGGATGTGTGCCATGCAGAGGATTCTGGCGGTCGACTACAAATTCCCCAAGCATCTGAAGGTAAACTGGCCGTGCTTCCCGCCCGCCCCCCGGCTGATGCCCCTCTGTGTCGCCTGCACCACTGATCCACATACGCTCCATAGGCCCAGGGAGGTAGATGATGGAAGGAGGGGGGGGCGGGGGGGGGGCTTGGCTGTGTCTGTTTAGTCTGTCCAAGTTGGACAACTTAGGGCACATTGGTTGAACTGCGAGCGGTCAAAGATGAGTGCAAAGGTGGGTTATGCGTGACCTCCATGCAACAAGCTTTTGGTGCAAGCACTCCACGCCTGTTGTGGTTTTTATTTTCTTGAACACGCAGTCACCGCAGAGGCTATTGCGGATCGTAAAATCTCCGCGCGTGCCGGCGGTAATACAGCGTGTACACGAGGCGTCAGGCATCCGCTACTCGGATGTGCTTAAGTGGTCAAAGTATGTTGGTGGTTCCTCATCCAAACCTGAGCCGCTTCCTCACCGGTAGATTTCTCCGGACTGCGCCGGCGCCCGTGGCTCGGCGGTGGTGTCCATACATGGTTGTGTTGTGCATGCACTGTGTAGTAGCAGCCTGGGACTTGGTGGCACAGGGAGCCCCACACGAGCATGAAATCTCGACGCGCATGCCGGCGCAGCTCCGAATCGCTCAGCCTGGCCGCGGCCCCGCTGACCCCCCCCCCTCCCTCCCCCCATTGGAACATGGTTGCAGGTGTCGGACGACTGCCGGGACCTGATGGACAAGGTCCTGATGCGCGACCCCAACAAGCGCCTCACGCTGCAGGGCATCCAGGCGCACCCCTTCTACACCAAGGGGCTCCCCAAAAACTTCTTCGCCGTCAACGAGCAGCTGAAAAAGGCCGGGCTGCCGCCCGGGCTGCAGGTGCGATGCCGGCGGGGTTGGCATGCACGGCATATGACGGCGCGGTGGGATGTCGGTTCCCATACACAAAACACGACAAGTCAGTGTGCGGATGGCGACTTCTAAGACGCTGGCAGCTGTCCATTTTTCAGCAATGTCAGGTGGATTTTGACACGCGCATTCGGTGTTTATATGGGTACTGATGAAGTCGGCACCTTTCTTCCTCCTCCATTACCCTTTCTGAGGGGCCGGGGGGGGGGGGGGGGGGGGGCTTTGGCATTGCTTCGTAGCTCTGTCGCATGTCCGGCAATGGTGGCCTTGGTCGTGGCCGCGGTATTGGTACAAGCTGGGACACTCCTTCCCACAATACCCTCGATTGGGGCGGGACGGAGGCTCCCCGGGGGGATTCCTTGCGAGCTCTCATGTGGGGGAGTCCACGTGTATTGATGCAAAAACTTCGAAAGGGGTTCGCCGAAGGGGGGGGGGGGGGGATTACGGGCAAGAGGGCAGGTCGGCAGCGGCGGGGCTTGACGCGTGCCGCCTTGATTGCTCCGGGGCGCAGAGCTTGGAGTCCATTGACTCGATCATCCAGGAGGCGAAGAAGGTGCCGGGCGTGGAGGAGGACAACATCGATGAGATGTTCGATGACGCTCTGGAGGAGAACTAGATGGCAGGCTGAAGAAACACGAGCCAGGACTGTATGATCTACGCAGCTATCTTTGCTAGTGTGGACTCACAGGGGGGGGGGGGGGGGGGGGGGGTCTAACACGCAGACTCGCAGAGGCAATGCTTTTATATATTATTTTCTGGCATATGTCCCGTAGTAGATCCCCAGAAAACCAAATCGCTGTGAATATTTCCCGACATTATGGCGACATTTGGCTCCTACAATCCAGTAACAACCGGTGTCCCCATTTCAAAGCGCACTGCCCCAAATGTGTCCAGATTTTGGAGCAGTGTGCACTTGTACATTGAAGCATCAAAAATCTAAAAATTTTAATTATATACCGTGCTGCCCCTCGAATACATGACGCCGCCGCTTACACCCCTGGGCTGGTCGATGTATACCTACGAGTCGCATTACTACGGTCGTAACACTCTCGTCGTTAGGCCCTACCATACAGATAACGTAGCGACTGTCATGCTGATTGAGTGTGCACGAATGCCGCCGACGTCCCTGTCGCGTCGACGACGCGTATGTCTGGGATACGAGGAGCGACTAATCCGTATTTGATGTATCCCAGGCAAGCCAGGGACAGATTTAAAATAAATAATTCCTCGTCACCCGTCGCCGCCGATGATCAAAACCAGCACTACAGCGGGGTTTGCTTCCGCGGCGCCTGGGACGGAGAAGAATCAGACATAAACGTACGAGGTATGGATAAATCGCTGCCGTCAGCAGGAATAAGCGCGCAGGGGTTTCTATCATATGGCGACTACATATAATATCAGATGGTATCGGGTTAAAACCCGAGACAAAGAGTGAGCGGCGGCGGCGTCATCACCGGGCCGCCGCATCTGCCGCCATCACAGTCGCTATCTCGCAGCGTCGTCTGTCAGCAGGGTCGAGCGCGCCAATTCCCACGACCCGCAGGATATCTGCACAGCAGAGAGCCCCGCCGCGACACACTTCATCTGTCCACTTCTTGGCGGCTCACCGCCCGCGTGCTTAGTCTTACGTACAGGCCGTCTGTCCGGGCGATCGCAGTCATGTCCGTGCAACTCGCGGCGAATCGGGCGGCGCTGAGGGTGCCGCCGGCGATGCTGGCGGCCCGGAGGGCGCCAGCGCTGATGGCGCGCCCCGTCGCCGCCGCCGCAGCTGTCCGCCAGGTCAGGTCCGCGGCGGCGATCGTCGGCGCGCGCGTCTGTCGGCACGGGTCGGGCGCGCGCCTGACGGGCTGCAAGGCTGCGGCGGGCGGCGGCGAGGGCGGCGAAATGTCGGAGCTGCAGCGCACCCAGGCCAATGACCAGCTGCTGGACCTGCTGCTGGCCGCCAAGTCCCAGCAGGAGGTGCGGCCGGGTCGGGCCGGGTCGGGCCGGGCCGGGCCGGGCAGGGCCGGGGCAGACGAAAGCAAGGGAGTCTTATCATCGGCACGCACTTCTCGATGCGTTGCACGCGATGATGACTCGTCTTAGTTGACTGTTCATACGGACATAAAGTGTTGACATCTCCGTGCTTGCTACCTACCGCCATCTCACATTCTCACCTGCACCCTCTCTCCCCATCCCTCTCTCCCTCACACATAAACACACAGACACACGCAGAAACTTATGGTCCCCTGAGAGATGGCATGAATTCGAGTAAAAAGCCCTCCTCTATGAGAACAGGGTCGCGGGCAGCATCGGCGGATGCGCTGCGAGTGCGAGCGAGCCGCGAAGCGAGTGGGCATGCCAGGCGGCAAGTATGAATGAGTAGAGCAAGGGGAGGCTGGTCCAGTGTGGGTGAGCTTGAGCGACGCGTGGTGGTGGTGGGTGGCAAACCAGGAGACGCGGTGGCGTGGGGGAGGGGGGGGTGCAGACTGGTGAAGTTGTCAATGAGGAGAGACATACCGTAACCACGCTCTGGGCTCGCTATATCGCCATTTTCGCCCCCCCCCCCCC
>VCJN01001477.1:0-19439 GCA_006384855.1 Tetraselmis striata
TCGTGGGAAGGTTGATGCAACGACATGCACATTGGTTATCATTGAGGTAAGGAGCAGACTGTATGAATTTTGCCTCTGTTGGCCGCACATCACACCTGCAGTAGGTATATTTGTACGCCGGTGCCTTTAATGAATTAGTGAGCTTCCACCCTATTGTTGTGTTGCCAGGTCACCGCCAAGGGCATGTACCGTCTGGCAAACCTGGCTGGCGTTGTGAACAGATGTTACGGTCAGTCAGACCTTGCTCCCATGAGGTCAGTGACCCCAGCACAGCTGGGACTGCAAGGGGTGGTTGACAAGTGGAGAGATCCAGGGAGTTGGAAGAAAGTCTCGCTCCGGGCCGCTGTTAGATCGGTGTCCCTCCATGGCGGGCAAGGTATGATTAAGTGCAGTTGCAAGGGGCCATGCAAAACCAACGCATGTGCCTGCCGAAAAGCAAGGCGAAAGTGCAACTCTAGATGCCACAACGGCAACGCCACTTGCGTGAATTTGTATGATGCAGGTGCGTCCACCAGTGGGGGAAATGTGTAGAAAATGGCAGAATGTAGTGGAAAACCCGGTGAAAAACGGTTTAATTTGATATATTTGAAAATCAAATGCAATTTGGGCAATGTTCGCACTTGGGGCATACCGGGTGATAGCCATGTGTACACACAGGTCAGTCTGCATTGGCCCAAGTAGCAAATCTGGTCTGGAAATGGCGTGTTCGCACTTGGGACATTACCCATGTTTGACCTGTGTATACATGGGTCACCAATGTAAAAAATACCTAAAATCCGACACCTTGTTTGCACATGGGGCATCTGTGAAATGACCTGGGTGAAAACATGTACTTGGGTCATATGTCATATGACCTGTGTACAAACAAGGCAGCGATGTTCGCACTTGGGTCATTCTCTATGACCTGTGTGTATACAGGGCGATTTCAAGTGACCTGTGTATACACAGGTCATGGTCAAAATGACCTGTGTGTACACAGGTCAATGCAAGTGACCTGTGTGTACACAGGGCATACAAGGTAATGCCCTGTGTACACACGGGTCACCTAAATGCCCTGTGTGTACACAGGGCATTTTGACCATGACCTGTGTATACACAGGGCATTTTCGTACATGGGTCTCAACATATATATATCTGTGTACATATGACGCACGACTTATCTTTCTTTTATTCTATTATACAATCTTCCACGCAAGTCCCGCCAGCCAATTTTTCATCAAATTTGAGTGTACGAATAGACGGGCAGCTGAATCTAGGGCTTATGACATGAACCCTGGAATACTGCTTATTCATGATCGGCCTTTATCATCACAAGATTTGAACAAACCCAATTGCACTAACAATTGCGCCACACGAGTGGTCATGGCGCCACATGGAGCGTTTCACGTACCCCCACAATACTGGGTTTGGTTGGTGCCCCACACGTGCCACCCCGCATGCACAGAACATAGAAGGGCACGGGATTGCCATGGATGGTTGAGGAAAATGTTAGAAAGGGGCTAGAACGTTATTGGGCGCCGGGGAAAGGGGGGGGGGGGGGGGGGCATGTACCTGCGTGCCATTACACGGTGCTGATACCATTGCAACTGCAGTCTTGCCCTGGTCAAGCTCCCTAACAAGACACGCGGATATATTCATAACGTTGCAGGGACTGTTCACAAAATTCTAGTGAGCGAAAAAGTACACGAGGCATAGTCCATATGACTGTGTCGGACGAAAAGGGCGTCCGGGCACGTCCAGGTCAAAATAGGTCGAAACGTAATGTTCATTGCAACATGTGGCCACAGAATGGGCGTGAAACTTTGCGGCACGTGCGGCTCAATACCCAAGACCAGGTGGCGTGACAGTGTGCCGGGTATACTCGCACATCGACCACTCATACTGTGCACATGTCCCCCTTGAGTGATGCGTGCGCATGGCCACCACGCCTGATGCCCCAATTTTCCCTTTTACAGGAATAATTTCACCATCATTGTTGCATCGAGGAGCACGCCATTCCAGTGCCACTCAGCTCGCGGTAACGTGCGATGGGCATGTAGCCACGCATTACTATAGGAAAGCTTTGTTCCATGGTGAAAAGGTCGCGAGAACCTTCTTATGCGTGCGTGTGCGATGATCACATCAACATTTTTCCTGTGATTTTGCTCGTAAGCTAGCTTAAGCCGTACAGAAGGCTTCTCTCATACCCTGAAAACCCCAATTCAATGCCCTACATGCATGGTGGATAGTCATGTCATACCAAGGGTGGTGTGGTATGAGTTCGGGGGCAGCTGTTTCCCATGGCTATATATGCACATGGATGGCGCATTATGTGGTTTTGAAGCGTCAGCGACACTCGCTATGCTTTTGCCCAGGTGAAAGCGCTGACGGGAACGGCTACCACACGTGGCAATATCGGATCTATCGCGTCATCACAGCATTTCTCCCAAGGATACTATCCTTAGTAACATGCATGCAGGCATACACGGCCTTCAATCAGCCACGTATGTGCATGTCGATTGAATCCCCCAAACCCGAACTTTTCTGTGGATGGGTGTATGTTTCCCACGTGCACCGTCGTCACGACAGGCGCCGCGCAGGACTGTGATGAGTCAATACTGGTACAACGAGGTGCCATTATTTTGTGAGCTGGAGTTGTGTAATAAAAAACCTACGGCGGGGGATTTTCGGGTGTATCGTACAACTGGCTCGGTGTCTACACCGCCAATGCTACCCCGCAATGCCGACTATCCTGGACGTGATGATCCCGACTCATTTGAAGTACGGTATCAAGTGCAAGACTGCAAGCGCGCTTGGTATCCCTGGGTGCAGCAGCCAGGGCGTGTTGCGTATTGACATGAAAGTTACACACTGCATGAGCTGCATGACTGCGCAGCAAGCTGGACTTGCCCTGCCTGCAATGGTTGCTTAGTCCCGATATTGTACATGCCAAGGCTTATCCTTGGCAACCCCGGGCCCAAAGGTTAGTAATATAGAAAGTAGGAGGGTGTGCTGCGCGTGGCAACAGCGCCAGGCATATTGCTAGTCGTCTAGAGAGGTGATGAGCGCGCAGCCACGCTTAATCCAGTGGCTCTCAGGCAGGTCGGTCGGCACCCGCACATCCATAACAAAGTTGGTGGAGTGGCCAGTGGTGGACAGTACACCGCGCCGCTCCGTTGTCTTGTACATCGGCGAGGAGTAAGATGGCGGAGGCGCAATCTTGGCAATCTCACATGGCACAAACGCCATTGGTGGCATTGCGGAGAACAGCACCTTGGGCTTGGACTCGTCCAGCTGGTGCTTCTCGTAATCCCAGGCAGCCGCTTCCAAATACATTCCCTTTACAAAGACACCGTCCAGCGGGGGCACTTCCACGTCGTTCTCCCCGTCCATGACCTAAAGAGGGCGCGGGGGGAGGGGAGCGCGGCATTAATGTTTTGTCCGGCGGAGTTGTATGGAAGATGCAGCCCGGGACCAAGAGTTAGAGCAGCAGGCTCCCACCTGGAAGTCGAAGTCGATGAGGTCAATGGGGATTTTGTACTTGCGCGCATAATTCTGTTTGGCCCCTGTGAGGAATGCCTGCCATTGCAACACACCCGATCACGGGACAGGGGAGCGATAACTACGTGCTAGTAGGCGGTAGTTTGGCAGAAGCAATGCATCTATGCCAGTTCAGCGGCGCCCACCTGTGTGAAGAAGAAGCCCGACAGCCAGTACACAGTGGGGGCGCCCTCCTCCAGCCAAGATCGAAAGAACTCGCAGCGCTCAATCACCTCCTTTATATATGAGCCCAGCGGCTTCAGACTGGGGAAGCTGCGCTTGAGCCACAGCTCCGGCACCTGATATGAGAATTGCAATTGCGTCGGGGGGATCTGAGCAGCGGCGCAGGCAGAGAGAGCGGTAAGGGCTGGCATAGGGGCAGAACTTATGAGCCAGATCCCACCTTTCCATTGAACAAACGCTGCCCAACAATGTCCATCTCCTCGCTCATGAGGATCAGACCGCGCACGGCCTTCTTCAGGTCCTGCATGCTGTTGCGGATGATGCGAAGAAGAACGTTGGCGCGCCCCAGCTCCTGCAGGCGATGCGGCAGCCGCTCAGTCCCTGCTCTCACCTGGGATCATCCTGACATAACTATCACCATGGGAGGCCATGTTAATGAGCTGCGGAACAAAGGCGGAAGGAGCTCCTACCTGGCAGAGCACGGTGTTCATACTCTCGGAGTACGTGACGGGATATTTGCGTTGCGCCGCTTCGATGTCAAAATCCGGTGGGAGGCGCTGTAGGATGTCACTCGCCTGTATGGTGGTGTTCACCGTTGGGCGTCAGGTGGGCCACTGAGTCGGTACCGATAAGAAGTTGGATGAAGGGGACAAGGCCGGGCGCGCACCGTGTCAAACAACGTGTCTTCAATGCTCTTGCCGCTGCCACCGTCGCCGCTGCCCGAGCGTGACTGCGTGAGCAGCAGGCTGGAAAGCATCTGGTTGGTGTCCTTCAAGTCTTTGGTGATGGTGGCATTGTCGTGTAGCCCAAACACCTCTGGCTCCTCAATCAACGGTAGCTCCGCCATGAACTCGAGGTAGGACTACCGGACAGGCACAGCGGAACAGCAGGCTCAGGGGCCTGCAGGTACGCTATAAACTGTTGAGAACAGCCGCGGGGGAAGGTTCAGAGGAGAAGGCAAGCTCCGCCACCTTGTGCGTGCCATCGCTGGGAACAATGTAGTGGCCGCTGGTGGATAGTGGCGCATTCTCCATCTCCATGACCTTCACAGAGTAGAATCCTTCCAGCATTGTCATCAACAGCCGGCGGTCCTTGGCGTCCGTTACCTGTGAGCAGAGCCACAGCAATCGATATCCTAGCACACTTGCTGAGACATGAGACTCAATGCTCGCGAGGCTCGCTGCCTGCCGTCCCTTATCCCCCCGTCCCCAAAGCAGCCGTGAGACAAACCTTGCCACCGTAGTTGCACTCGCCGCATGTGTAGCGAAGCATGTCAAGCGGCGGCTTGGGATACTCGTCTAGAAACATGCGCAGCTGTCGCTGCGAGATGCGCAGGTCGTTCTCATTGAAAGCGTATGGGACATTCCACCCAACGGGTCCATACAGCACGCGTTGCTGCACAAGGCAGTGGAAGAATCCGAGCGCAAAGAGCATCGCGTGGAACTCGGCTGGCTTGGAGCAGCCGTCCCAGAATTTGACCTCGTTGACCGGGTCGCTCTTGTAGATGCGCTCCAGCCCTGCCCGCAGACCCTGTGCCGACACAAGAGTGGATACATTGACACAACGTGAACACACCAGCCGACTGCAAGCATGGCGGTGACATGCAAATCCTGCAGGTTTCTGCTCAATGGCCAAACCCCCCCTCCCTCCCTCTCTGTCATGTAAATAAGCAAATATGAGCTTTCAAGTACCTTGGGCGGTTCGTTGGTCATCTTCAGGCTGTTCTCCAGGATGGAAACTGGGAAGATGTCAGATGGGTAGGACGTCAGCCAGAGGCGGAACTCGGTGTGGACGCCCTCAGCTGCCGTGATGTGTTTCTCACACAGGTCCTCAAGCTTGGGTAGGAAGGACTTGGCGAGGTGGCAGTTCTGCAGCACCACCCAACTGCCATTGGCCATGCCCTCCTCCACCTTGCGCTGCGCAATTGCCTCCTGCCCCTGCCCCAAGCTTACGGTCTCCACATTGCGGCTCTGCAGGGCAACACAGCCATCAGTGGCCCTGTGGACGTGCAAACGCTGAGCCTTGGGCATTCGGGTTGGGGTGCAGGCCTGGGGTGAGTGGGGGGGGGGGGGGGGGGGGGGATGCTCCTCACCTTTGAGTCGGCAAAAAGGAGGAGATCCGCCATGGGGTCGCTGCCCGGGCTGAGCACAAACACAAGCGGCATAGCGGCCACCGAGTCGGCGTACACGAGCGATAGGTTGAATTCCTGGATGGTAAGGGGGCAGGCTGGTCTGTCAGTCCCTGGTAAGGCCAAAATGTGTGTATGGAGGAGTAAGGGGGCGAGGTAGATGAGGAAAGTTCCCTACCTGCGGCTCCACGTATTCCTTGCCCATGATATCAATGACGTAGCTCACAATGCCAGGCACCAGCTTGTCTGGCCGCAGCGCGCGCAGCACAAGCAGGCGCTGAAACACGCCGAGCTTGCCGTCGTAGCCACCACCGCCCCACTCCTCTGGTAGCATTGCCAAATGCGGGTTGTGACTGTCCTGCACCTTGCGCCATGCTGCCAGGTTGCCGCTCACGCTTGTGCGAATCCCCTGTGAAACGCAGAGCATCGCATGATTGCACGTCAACTTCTCTGCCTGCCATAGACTGGGGCTCGCCTGCCACGCTAGAAGCCCTTCAATGTGCAGCGTTGGTTCTAGTTGTCGCCTGTATTGACTTGACTGCGAATGGATGGCAGCGCTTGCCAAGCACGCGGCAAGAAGCCAGCCATAGCACAATCATACACGCTGAGCGCCAGTACCTTGAACGCCGGTAGGTCGTCAAGCAGGCAGATTTCGGTCCACGCCTTTTCAGAGAGCCACTGTGGTGCAGGATTGGCGTTTCGATTGTCCCCTACCGCCACACCTCCAGTGAGCAGAAAGCGCAGCTCTGCGGAGTCCACCAGACCGCTCGCCATGCGCAGATTGACTGCCAGTTTGAAGGCAAACAGCACTTTGTCCTTCTCAAATAGAGATCGGCAGATGTTGGTGAAAAGGAAGAAGGTGAAGTGGTCGGTGAGCGCCTTGGCGCGTGTTGGGACATCCCAGCCCTGCATGCGGTTTGGGGCAGGCAATGCGGCTTATGGGAACCGGCACGACAGGATGAGGCCCATGCCTGGATGGGCGCCTGACACGAGGCGCTGAGCAAGTGATGACTGCTACATGGATACGTTATCTGCCAGCCGGCATGCAGGTATCATAATTAGAGGCGTCACCTTCTGTTTGGGCGACTCCCTGATGGAGCGCAGAAATAGCCGGATGAAGTACGCAAGTGAGTACTGGTACATTGGGTCAATGTTGCCAATCTCCACAACAGTGAAAAAGAGAACGCTGGCGTGCTTCGCGATTGGGTTATAGTCCACCCGCGCTTTGTCGATGGACACCTCCGTCCTGGCTGCCACCTGCGCAGAAAGGACAATATTAAGGAAGACATATTTATGCAGATGCACTGCTTCCAGGAAGGAATACATGACAGAAAGACTGCTGCGGGCGGGGTACCTTTTGCTTCTCCCCAATGTCGTCGCTGACACGCTTGGACTCCTGAAGAATGGCCACCGCTTCTCCATCCTCCAGGATGTTACCCTCACTAGTGGAGAGGACCTTGAGAATCTGGTCCTCGACCTCCTGCAGCTTGGCGTTGTTCTCCGCGCTCTGCACCACCAGCTTGCTCTTCTCCTCCTCCAGTTCAGGTCGCTCCTGGGCCACCACGATGCCTGGCGTGCGCACATGCCATGGGTTAAACAGTTCGTATAGAGTCGGCGGTGCGGAGCCTACCATGGCAGCAGCCCAGGGGATGAGCGGCAGTCGATAGCATACAGGCACATTATCGTACCTAGCAGCTGGTCCTGCAGCCCCTCGGGCGTGATCATGAAGTTGATCAGCAAGACCTTGGTGCAAACCTCGGGTGTGTAGTGCGGGTTGCGTAGCTTGGTCGTCATGTAGAAGCGAAAGTCAGGGTGCCACTCCACGACGTTATCACCCAGTCGTACCATGCGCGAGTTTCCCTGCTTGAAATGGTCTTTATTGAGCACCGGATCCAGGCCGCCATCCAGGACCTCGCCCACATTTTCCAACAGCACCGGCCGCCCCAGCTGCAGCCCAGTCTCCAGCATTCGCATGAAGTAGGTGTCCTCTTGCTTGAGCACAATCAGCTCGCCCTCCGCCTCCATGCTGCGGATCCACTTGTTGGTCTGACTCTGTGGGTCGATGCACAGCGGAAACTTGGGGCTCGCCGCCATCATGATGCCGTTGTTGGCAGAGAACTCATCCTTGGGCAGGCCGTGTAGGTTCCACTGCTGGATGGTCACTGGGTTGCCGATTGTTTTCACCAGGCTGAACCCTTCCCCGCTGCAGGGTATCCCCTTGGCGTCCAGGAGCGCGGTCCACTTGGTCAGCGCGGCCTCGCGAAAGGCGGCAGTGAACGGCCCAAAGAAGCTAACCATTCCAGCGGCCAGAAGTGTGTCGCCAACCAGCTGCACCTTGAGCGCACCCAAGTCCGCCGCTGCCTGTGTCCAGCGGCTCTTCTCGCCGCCTAGCCCTGTGATGAGCGCTTGTGCGCGCGTGAGCTTCTCACTGCACAGCTGCACCTCAGCCTGCGTCGCACCACCCCAACAGCATCAGTCAGCCGTCAAACAGCAGCAGCGCCTGCTACTTAATCAAGTCTTTTCATCCGCTAGCTAGCCAATGTGCACAGCAGGAACGCGCACCTCCAGGTTGGCCTTCTTGGTCTGTGCAGCAGACAGCTTGGTGTTCAGAGCCGCCAGCTTGTCTTCCACCTCCTTCAGCTCTGCCTGTTTCTCTGACAATGCCGCCATCACTACCCCAAGCTCGGCCTCTGCTTCCTTCAGCGCCGCCTGCTTGGGTCGAACCACCTGCATGCCGCCAGACCTAGTGGAGTTAGGAGCTGGAACACCGCAAGTTTGTATGTCTCAAAGCTTAGGACGGGGAGCGAGGGACAGGCTGGCGGGAACTGACCTTGAGCACGCGATCATAGGCCTCCATGGCGCGCACCCAGCTGCACAGCCCAAAAGCCGCCTTGGACACCTTTTTGATTTTCTTGGGCTGGAAGTCGGGGCTTTTCAGGTACGGCTTGAGCTTGTTGATGATGGCGGGTGCCACATTGTCCTTGTCAAAGTTCCGAAGAGAGTCAAGGAAGCCCATGTCATTCAGCATCCCGACGCTTGTCACCCACCAATCCACCTTCATTTGCCCGCTCTTGGGGTCCTTCAACTTAGACGGGCCCAGCCCCTTCAAGATGCAGACTGCCTCCATCACAAGCTTGACTGGTGCCGGCGGGCTCTTCATGCCCTTGACCTCACTGATGTCATTTTTCGTCAGCGTGTCCAGCGCCTTGATCGCCTCCTTCAGCATGGGCAGCGCCAGCTGCAGGTCGCTTTCGCACTCATCCTTGATGGCCTGCACCTTGCTGGCCTCCTCGTTGGCCTTCGCCTCCTCTGCACTAACCACAATCTTCACCTTGTCTGCCTCCACCGTCTCCCTCGCAATTGTCTCCATCAGCGTGTCCGTCTCCTTGCTGCTAATCTCCAGCTGCGGCTTCAGAGCGGTCAGCTCCTCCTGCATCTCAGACACCTGGCCATAATCGAGCAGTAGGCAGATTTGTTAGTGAGGTGCCGCTAAAAACCCCGGACGCTTACTGAACTCTTCACTTTTTTCAAGCATGGCAAGTATCCTTGTTGTCCTTTGTCAAGTGTCAAGTAGAGTCAGACACTCTACTTGACACTGGCGAGTCGAGTGTCCGTGCCCTGTTGCTGTGTTTACCTGTGCAGCCGTAGAGAGCAGCTTCTCCAGACCGATTTCATAGCGCTCCTGCTTGGTGGCCACCTCGTTCTGCTTGCTTCCCTTGAGCGAGATGTATGTGTCGAGCAGCTGTAGGTACATGGTTGGAGTGGTGTAAAAGTGACGGCCCGCCTCTGCGAGGTAGCAGGTTGCAAGGTCGCGGGCGGTGAAGTGAAACTCCATGCAGATGTCTCCCACAGCGCGCTTTTGCTCAGCTTCCAGGTCTTCCAGCGGCTGCAGGCATGCATTGTGCCACCAGTTAGCGCGATTGGGCCAATAGAATGGAGGGGCATGATGCAGGACTAAGGTGTTTTCCAGTGATATTGCAAACGTTGCGAGTACTGGACGGCGTGCACGGCACAGTATAATACCAGGAGAAAGGGTGGTAAGAGCAGGGGCAGGGGGTATCGCACCTCCAGGGCGCGCTCCGCCACAGACTGCAGTGCGTCCTGAGGCCAGAGCGTGAACCAGTTGATGGTGGTGCAGGTCACAAGGGACGGGAAGAGGCGGAGGCGGTTGCGGAAGGCATCGCCCACGGGGCTAAACGCCAGCACCACGTGGAGGTGAGCCTTGACCTCATGCACAAAAAACTGAAAGAGCTGTTGCCGCCCACCATCCATCTTCACCTTCTTGGCCTTGGCCCTGAGAGGGAAGGGGCAGAGCTCGGCTCAGCGACGTGAGTGACAGGCAGGAAAGGCCTCTACTTTACAGAGTGGCGCGGCGCACCCCAGAGGATAACCAGTATGTTGAAGAGGCAGTAGCAAGGTGCCCACCTGATGTTCTCGCCAATGCCGGCCTGTTCTCCAGAGTCAAAGAGATTGGGCACCTCGCCGGTGTTGAGCAGATTACTGATGTCCTCCACCATGTCCTCCTCCTTTATCTGCATGTCCGTGAAGAGGAAGATGGTGTCCTTCCCCTTCTCGCCTGCGTGCTTCAGAATGTTCTGCGGGCAGCAAATGCCTGTGTATTAGGATACGTTTCTTTCAGCTGTTGCCAGCAGGTGCAGTGGTGCCTCTCGCCTTGCACCAGCAGCAGGCGGTAAGTCGCATGTGTCCTATGTCGAACAGTAACAGGCAGGCGCTAGCAAGGCCAAGGCACCACCTTCAAGTCATCCTTCCAGTCAGAACGGCTGTAGGCCTTGGTGACTTCCACCTCCATGATGTGATAGTCCTCAATGCAGGCGGCGAGCTTGGTAAGAGACTGGCGGCCGCTACCGCCCACGCCCACCAGCAGCGCGTGGCCCCAAGGATGGCGCAGCACACGGCAGATGCGCGCAACGTGCTCCAGCGCGTACAAGAACATCACCAGGTTCATTGGCTTCCGGCTCACACTGTTGTAGTCGCTCAAGTACTCGTCCACCACGTTCTGCAGCTGCGCCCAATCCTCCACCTCTCGGTATCTGCAGCGGCAGGCACACAGCCAGTACTCTCAGCAGCCATCTACCCGCGCCCCTGGAGGCTGTGAGGGAGCTGTTGTCTCAACATATATATGGGGGACTCACTTTGGCTCTGACCCGGGCACCAGGAAGTCTGCAAACATGAGGCGCCGTAGCTCCTCGGGGCCAACCTTCCCCTTGTCATTCGCCAGGCGGGCGGCGGCACGGTTGAGGTCCATACGGAAGACATCTGTGCACTGCTTCCCGATGAGATCCACAAGGTACGCGCGGTCTCGACCGTCAATGAGACGGTCATGGAACACACGGAGCGTCTCATGCGTCCAGAGCCGGATGAGCTGGCTGGGATCGCCCACGGTGTCACGCGCGCTCTGCATGCCCTGTGTTGCCAGGCAGCAGGTGGCTCAGGGCTGCAAGAGATTCTCAGACCCTACCACAGCTATCCAGCCTTAACGTCGTGGATGTGGAAGGACCTAAATCTTGGCGTACCAGTGTGTATACGGGTGGGGATGGGTGGTTTTCAAGTAGCTATACGTATGCACATCACTTCTCTGTGTAGACATGTCCCGTAACATGTGCCACAACAAACTTATAATCCGAGACAACAAAAGCGCTGGGGCTGCTGGCTCCTTACCTGGAAGACCTTGCTGAGATCGCGCAGGTTGAAGGTGTAGTGGCTCTTGGCAGGTGTTGGCAACAGGTCTTGGCGCACCTGGTGGTAGATGGCAAGGCTGGCGGCGACAAGGCGCCTATTGCACTGCATGATATCGTCATTGTACTTGTACTTCGTCATCCACCACTCCACCAGCGCGCCAAAGATGGCGTGCATTGTCTGCTCATTGAACTCTGTGACGCTGATGAGGTTATAGTGACGCAAGTAACGGTACGTCACGTTGTTACGGCCACCCCCTGCAAAGTACCCACAGTCAGCGGTGAACAGTCCGCAGGGAAATGGGCTACCAAAACCACGCTTTGGGTTCACTATTTATTATTGTTGTTGCCCTCCCCCCCCCCCCCCCCCTTCTGCTGCCCGCGCGCGCGAAGAGAAAGATAAGTTTTATCTGAAAATTAATAAGAATGTATCACGAAAACGGACAAAGATTCCTACTTGATGGCGCAAAACAATCATCACCATTTGACCTGTGAGCCCAATAATATATGGCGGGTAAGTGTAAGCGCCATAGAATATATGTTGCCTTGATCGTGAAATAACGCCTCCGCGCTCGGCAACATGTGAGCCCTCAAACAAGGGGGGTGCGCATGCACGTTTCATTGGGCAGCAGCTTCACATCCACCCTTGCCCAGAGTCCTGGCATGCATGAAAGGCGCATGAAAGCAGGGCCACGGCACCTGGCGGCCCCATAGCAGCAACAAACTGCACGTCCTGGATGGTGCGGAAAGTGCTGTCCTTGCGGTCGTACCTGCGCCATGCCGCACAATGTCTCAGATGCTGCACTATGCCGGGCATAACTTAGTAATAGCGCACCGCTAAACGGGGTGGGAAGGGAAATGGATGGGTGATTGGTTTACCAGCCGCCGTAGTCCATGTATTGGCGTAGCAGCTCAATCGGGGGCTGCGCTCCGTAAACCTCCACCGCAGGCATGTTAAGGTCGTCCACAAAGATAACACAGCGGCGGCCAGGGGGCGGGCCGTACACCCCCTTGCGCCGCTTGTCTAGCTTGCCGTCCACGATGTCTTGCGTCATATTGGCGCTTGTGCGCGCGCTAAAGTTGAACACGAGGCTGCTCCAGGCGCTGTCCGGGAGTGTGCCCAGCAGGCTGATGACATAGCGGCTCTTCCCCGTGCCGGTAGGCCCCACCATCAGCGGCTGCGAGTGGTCTACGATAAGACTGCGCATGAGGTGCGTGTAGCGCACCACATCCAGCGTGGTCACTATGATCTGGCTGTAATCTGCGTTTGCTGGTATGACCTGCGCGTCCACCGTCTGCATCCACTCTCGCCAAGAGCCTTTCTCCAGGTCGAAAAGATAATCAAACACCTCGCCGTCTTTGGGGAGTGGTTTCTTCAACGTCCTGCTTGTACCCTCCGCCACGTAGGACGCAATCTCCTCAGAGGGCGCACCAGTCAGCACCTTCCGCAGCTCCCTGCGCGGTGGGTCGAGTGTACACGGGCACAATGACAACCCACGTCATGACAACTCTCAGCTAGCAACATCGCGATAAACAGGGAGACTGGGCAATTCAGCAGGGATCCCATCGCTCACAAGGCTACAGCCACACAACCACTTATGAGGGAATGCGCCGTGCAATGCGCGTCGGATGGACTGCCATGTAAATTCATGTGCCTCACACCTGTCGAAAGCTGACCGGCTGTGGGTGTCAACAGCGGCGCCTAGGCTCCAAATGAGCGAGAACAGAAAGGTGGACTCCAGCGCACCGCTGATCTCGCCTGCAATCTTTGCGCTGTCGGCGCGCGGCCCAAACAGGAGGTGCAGCGAGGCTTTGCACAGCGCGCAGAGGCTCTGCACCATGTGGATATCATCCTGTTTCACTGGCATACGGCACGCCTTGGCCACAATGCGCAGCGCTGGCGGAACCAGCCAGTCAAACATGCTTAAAAGAGTCTTCTTGTGGATCTCCTGCACAGCGGGCAGGTCGGCAGGCAAGTTGTACAGCCTTTTAACGTATTTCTTGCATCCGGTATTTGTTCATGGGCCGATGTTCATACCCTTGGCATCTCCTACGTTGTGGCTAGTGCACAAAGTGGGGCAGTTTACCTGCGTGTCCTCAGGTAAGCTGTCCAGCCAGCTAAGAACAAGCGGCCGCCATCCTGTCAAGGTCCCAAACAGTGTTACAGACCACTAGTTCAGACAACAGGTGACATCAAGGCACACATTCAGCAACATTGGTGCTGCACCAGTGTCATCAAGCAATCCAGTGGCAGGTAATATGGGAAAAAGGAGGGCAGATGGCCGCACCGAGCAGGCTGGGCTGCACATAGACCATGCCACAGCGCGAGACAGTGGCAGGCGACGCCACTGCAAGGTCCTGCACCTCAAAGATGAGGTTCATGAGACCCTGCATGGCAATAATCTCACCGCTGTTCAGGCAAAGCTTCTTGTTGTCATCGAGCACGGTGTTCATGTTCTCTGCGTGCGTCACAGCAGAGCAGATGTTTAAGTTAGCAACAGAAGCGCCGGTATCAGCTCAGCGCGTTGACATTGTCAATGCAGTCGTCGTGGCAATACACCGACGCGTCAGGATGCGGCAGGGTAGCGTACCAATCCAAATGGCATCCACGGGGCCATCCAGTACAAGCCACTTGCGGTCGTCTGATGTGTCACGCGCAAACTGGCGGAATTTCACTGCCAGCACGCCATCTGTCCATTCTTTGCTGACAGGGTCGTCCTCGCCGTAGAGCTGGCCCATGGTGATGCTCTTGGGGTTTATCGCAACGTGCTTGGTGCGGTACTCGCCATGTCCCGCGGCTGCCATTTTAGTCAGCGCGTCTGCAAGCACGTGGATGGCGCTGCTCTTCATGCCAAAGGAGTACCCGACGAGCATGAGGCCATGGCGCACAACAATCATCTCATATAGCTGTATGCATTTCTCAAAGAATGTTGGCAGCGGCTGAAGTTTTCGCTCTGCGCAGGCAGCGCCAAGCGCAGCTAGCAGATTGCCATAGTCGATCTCTGGCAGTGCCAGCCCCGGGAACAGGTCCGACAGAATACCCTTGAAAAGCGGTACATCTTCGTCCAGGAACTTTGGCAGATTGACGTCACTGATGGCGCGTAGCATCAGTACATGCTCATGCTCTTCCTGGAACCGGCGCTTGAGGTTACCTGCAGCGCGCAGCACGCTGATGACTGCGCGCATGCCGTAGTCATAGTGGTCCTGACTGCTCAGCTGCTCACTGCACAGCCTGTACGTCTGCACCAGCTTCTGCCCCAGCACACGGGCATCCAGGTAGCCGTAACTGTACAGAATGATCTCGCTGATCAGCGCGTAATCTGGGACCATCATCGCCACATCACGGAACAGCGCCTGGCAGGCAATCGTCAGCAATACCAGCAGTGTCAGCTCGGAATCAGGGCAGCAGAGGAATACAACAACAACATTGCTGCTGTTGTTGCATTGCTGTTATGAACAATACGAACTGCAAACGCGCAGCGTGAATCCGCGGCTGCTTGATGACATGTTGGTGTTGGTGTAGGCGGGAGAGATGGATGGAGAACGATGTGGCTACCTTTAAGTTGTCAGGCAATTCTGAGCGGCCAGCATAGCCCGGGTTCATTGTGATGAACACGTTCACGGTGAGCTTCAGCTGCAACTCAATGCCTTCAAACACAAACTTCTTGGCCTTTGCCGCGACGGCGCGCTGGATTGTGAGCACCTGCCGCGCAACGTCATAGCAAGCGGCTGGTCAGGGGGTTGGGTCATGGCAGGTGCCTCAAAATGCTACTGCCAAACAAATGAATGGAGATAGGGATTGGGCTAGCGCAACAAGGTGCGCAGGCATGAGCATGCTCTAGATCCCGGGAAGCAGGGGGTTGGGGGGGGGGGGGGGGGGGGGTAGATTTGGATATGCAGGCGCAAACCTGCTGTGCCACCACGCTAAGGACCTCCAGCTCAATGCGATTGAACTCATCAAAGCACGCCCAGGCCCCGCACGCAGCAAGCCCCTTGAAGAACTTGCCCATTGCGAGGTAGTCCAAGCCGTCAGAGCAGTTGAACACAACGCACTGGATAGCAACAGCCTTGGAGAGGTCCTTGGTGGATTCGGTCTTGCCAGTGCCGGCGGGGCCAGCGGGCGCGCCACCCAGGTTGAGGTGAATGGCGCCGAGCAGTGTGCGGTAGCAGCGGTCCGTCAGCGGCGTGATCACCAGCCGGCTGCTATTGCCCAAGTACTCATATCCATACCTGCGCGACAGATAAATGGTATAGCTGCTGAGCTAACCATGCAGAAGCTGAATAATGGGGTATTGATGCGCCACCAGAAGGCCCGCTATGGAGCAAAACATTGCAGATGCGAAACGGCTGCAGAGACGCGGCAATCGGAAGGCACAAAAGCCAGGAAGTGTGGGGCAGATGGTATAGGAGATGTGCCAACCTGCATTCGGCGTTGAGCATGCGGACAAGAAGGAGGTCATCCTCCCAGTAGTAGCGCAGCCGGCTCTGCCAGTTGAAATCCGTCTCCGCAGACACCTGAGAGTTCAACGCTGATTGGATGAGTGACGCGCCGTGAGGGACAAGTGCCGGTAACTTTCTCAACATACCAGCGAGGGAGCGCAGGTCACACCTGATCGCTTGCCATCTCCACCACCGTGTCTCGGGCATGCACGTCGACGACGACAAGCGCGCCGAGGGTGGCGCGCTGCAGGCCAGTCAGCTCGCCCCGCACAAGCCTAACTTCCTCCTCCAGGTCGTGTGTGCACTTCTTCCCATACTGCAATTGGCACAAGAGGGGGGATCATGAGCTCGGTACTTGTTGCTAGAATTTAATGACCTGTTGCATCAAAGACACAAGGGGGGGTGGGGGGTTGAGGAAGCTAATGGAATGCACCTCATTCAGGCCGTTGGGCCCGGCTTTGATGGCCTGTACCACCTCCCGCGTCCAGTAAACCTGAAGAAACGGAGAAGGGACTAAATTGAGCAGGCTCTGGTTGAATATTAGACACATTTCGAATGGAAGCCTTGCACAACCTGCATGCACTTGGGATACGAACAACATGCAGCTGCCTGGGAGCTGCACGATGCGGACCTGGCTGACCGCAATGACGACCTGGCCTGGCCAGTCAATGATCCACTTCTCACGGGGCGTAGTGGCGTAGGCCTCAACGGCCTTCACACAGATTGCCTGCAATGTTGTCTGTATCTCTTCCTCCGTCTTGAGCAGCCAGCGCTCAACCCCATTGGCGTCACCGGTCGGGTCCACATGCTTGGTGAACTCGATAGCCTCGCCCTCAATGCTGACGAGCCCGCTGATCTGGCACTCTGGTGTGAAGGTGAGCTCCTTCACCGCCTCGAAGCACTTCTTCACAAATGGCTGCACATTGAGCGGGTCTTTTGTCTCACTGAGGATCTCAATCAGCTCGTCGTTGGAGAGGAAGAAGAAGCGCGGGAACGAAAGCTTCTTAGAGTCCAGGTACGCGTTCAGTGAGCGCTCAATGACAGTGAACGACTCGTTCATTGCCTTCAGATCGTCCAGCAGCCCCTCACTGTCGGTCACAATCGCAATCTCTGGGTTCTTCTCCACCATCAACATGATACTCCGCCAAATGGCGTCCGCATCCGTGAATGCCCGGCGCTCCTTGGGCAACTGCTTGGCAATCTCCTCACTATGTCAGGGGTGCCAGGAGGGGTGCTAGCAATCAGTCTGCGCCCAATGTAACACCTGAGACCTAACTTCCCTGAGAAATAGGGTAGGTAGAGTATGCGCTGTACTGGGCGGAAGAGGATCGGTAAATGTGCGCGCCAACCGGGTGAGTAAGCCGCGCGCGTGAGTATGCGGATGTGTGTCGAGAGTGGCCCTTCAAGCGGCCAAATGCACCCACCTGCCATACACTGGCCCAAGGTACATCCACTTCTGCTGACAGTTGAGCCATTCGTCAAAGACATCCTGCATGTGATTGAGCTTTGCGTCCCACGCGGTGATGCGCTCCACAAACGGCTTCGCAAATGGAGAGCTAAGCATCGCCTGCGCCTTGATCAGGTGGTCGTCCAGCAGCGCCTGCGCCTCGTCCACTGGCGACCCCTTCAGGATGAAGCCGCCAGTGTTCTTCCACGGCAGCAGCTCAAAGTGGATGCCGTTCCACTCAACCTGCATGTTGTCAAGTTGCTTTTCGAGTGTGTACTCGCGCGCCGCTCCATCACTCAGATCCTGTGCCAAGATCCCTGAGCGTCAGACTGCAGCTGCCGCCAACCTGAGAACTCGCTATATCTGGCCTATCTGGTCTGGCGTGAGAAAAAGGGGGGGGAGGGATGGTGGCAAGGCCGAAACCTGCAGCTTGCTCTCGTGCTCAACGATGTTTTGCGCGAGCAGGGAGCCAAGGGAGGTATGCTCGTCGGGCTGCACGTGAAAGCCAACAATCTCGGAGAGCGCAGTCCAATGGCGGCCGCGCATTCCGGGGTTGCAGATAGCCGCAATGACCGGCAAGTTGATCTTAAAATCCTCTAGCTTGCTCTTCATCTCCTCGGCGATCGCCTTGAGGTGCGCATCGTCCTCCTTGTTAAATGCCTTGGTTAGACGGAACATCTTCTTGTACCACTCCCCCACAGTCTCTTCAAGAGATTCTGGCTCCAAATTCTTGAACGGCCCATTACATCCATTCGTCTATGGAGAGGTTAAAATCAGCAGTGATGATCCACAGATTGGCATATGGCTCCAAGCTTGACGTCAGCTCCGCAATGCCTGGGTACTCGTGGGCTTCCAGCCGTACAGCGCCTGCTCCTCGTTGGCTGCCACCACCTCCTCATCCAGGGCAGCAATGCGCCCCTGCAATGCCTGCGCCATCGATCCATACTCTGCCTGGTCTGCCAGGTTTGTGCTCTCGCTCTGAAACGCCCCCACTTCCAGCTGCAGCATCTCCAGGTCCGTCCCTATCCGCTCCATGCGCAACTTCAGCTCGTGCTGCAGGACCTTCTTCTGTGAGCTTATCTGCAGAAACGTGGCAGGGACACACCATAGCTTGCGTAAGAGGCACTAGTCTGGCCAGGGCATGAGACACCCATGAACGTTGCTTGCATTCGCAAAGAGCCAAGATGGGGGGGCCAGACTGTTGCCCTGGTTGGGGCAGCAAGATGGAAGCGGAGAGGATGACAAAAAAACAAAACGCATGAAAGCAAGGTGTGAAATTACATCCAGTTGACTGACACAGGGAAGCGGAGGGGATTTGATCTGGTAATGTCTGTCCCGCCAGAGGGGTGTGGCATGAGGGGCTTGCCCGGAGGGGCCCGCCCGTACCCGTTCAGCGCCCGGCCAAAGGCGGCGTTCATGTCCCTGGGCCAAACGTAGGAGCGCAATTGCGAGCCCAGCGTCTTTAGCGGGAATTGGTGTAGCGATATCCTTCCAGAAGCCATCCCGCAGCTTGTTGGACCTTATCTCTCCATCAGCTGCCTCCAGCTCGGTCTCACACGCCGAAATGTAGTTCTCCATTTCGATAAGATCTGCGGTGTGTCCCGGCGCCTGGCACCCAAGCCCATCGCAGGTTTCATACTTCAGTGTGCCGCGGCAGGGTCATTTCTTTCTGACATGGCACTGCCGTTCCGGACAGGGCGCTGGAATCGAGGGGGAAATCGCACCTTCTTCAGCTCCATCGTGATTTCTTCGCAGCGTAAGCACACATTGTTGTTGATCAAGCGGCACTTGTTGAGCACTTGCTCCAACAGCGCCCCCACTGTTGCGTCGCGCTGGGCTTTCATCTGCCGGTGTAGCAGCCCAGCATCTACGCAGATAGCGCCTGTATGCACTACAGAGGGCGTCATCCTGGAGGGGCAGAAGTGGCACACGGGATGCAGCAGCGCTCAGCTGCAGAGTGCGTTTCAGAATTGCGGTTGCTTCGATAGTGCAATTGAGGACGCCAATGTAGTCAGGGCGGTGTGCA
>VCJN01001478.1:0-26065 GCA_006384855.1 Tetraselmis striata
TGTTGCCATCGGAACGCACACTCGCGTAGTCGTGGTCAAAGATCTCATACCAAAGGCTCTTGCGTCGCAGTTCGCCGAGTTAGCAGGCTCGCATCTTGGCATCTCAGCGGTGTCGACATTGGCACGCAGCGCGTCGGTATATTTGTCGCAAAGCCGAAAGTCAATGGTGTGTCATCGCTGCTCGCGATACCGTAGGCGGGACACTTGTCGCTACCTGTAGCAGCTCTCGTGCTCGCAGTCGCTCATCGCTGAACCGTAGTCTGATCTAACCTAGTTTATGGGGTTTCCCTCCTTGACCTAACCGCTTTTTAGCTACAAGTGCTGCTCAGTGGTACGGGAACTAGGCATCTGTTGTTGCGCCCTTTCAGGTGCAGCACGAGTAGACATAAAAGCAGCCAGAACAGCTGAGCCTGCCATATTCCATGTAAAAACTGTCTCGTAACCAGTTGCGAGCAAGATCACCCCAGGTTGTTCAAGACCACACCCGGCTCACCACCCGAGTGTGATATTCTCGTCCGTACGTCCGTGCGTTACCATGCCAGATGGAGAAGAACCCGTCGCCGAGCCGACGTTGGAGTCGCTGAACGCAGATATGAGGGCCCAGTCTTCATTACTGCGAGAGTTGGCTACAGCTGTGGCTCAATTGACGGCTCGTGATCGCGTTGTTGATGGGGAAGGGGCACATGGCTCCGGCTCCGGGCAGCGCTTCGCGGGACAGCCGACAGGCAGCGGGGGAGCCGCAGAGCGCCCCGACTTGCTAGAGCTAGCCCAGAGCGGCCGTGTCGGAGCAAAATCCGTGAGTGCCGAGGATGATTACCTCGCGGTGCCAGAGCTACTGCAGAGAGCAGAGTCTAGTTACGAGGCCGTTCGACCGGTCAGCCGGGTGCCTCGACTCTTCCCCCTGAGCACCGACCTTACGAACGAGTACCTCAAGCAGGACGACCGGCGTCTACCGGCCCAGGAGGAGTACTTGTGGATGTCGTGTTTCGGGGCCGACATGGCCGCACTTTTCGTGGCTCTCGACGAGCTGCTACCTTACGTCCCTGCCACTAACCAGGACTTCACCCCTTACCTCGCGAGAGCTCGGAATCACGCCGAGGCCATCGACAAGGCGTTTCATTTTCGTCTGGCTTTCTTGCGGAGGCTAAATGAGATCAAGCGTGTGCACGGTGACCAAGGTGTTCTGGACGTGCTGCGAGCTCAGCATTTTCAGCCTGCTTCGGAGCATCTGGGTTCCGCGATTTTTGGGGAACTCATGCGGGACTACGAGCGTCGTGTCTTCGAGGCGACCGTTGCCAGCAGCGCAAAGGCAACCGCTACTGCCCGAGTGGCAGCTGCAGCTGCAGGTCGCGGGCGTGGGCGAGGACGTGGCGGCGGGTGTGGACGTGGCCGCGAAGGTGAGCACGAGTGACGGTGTAGGGCGCCTTTCGTCGGAGCTGCTGGAGCCTTGCGAGGCCACCTTTCGGTGACCGCCGCAAGACGCACCCTAGCAGCGCAACGGCGAGATGAGCGCCCTGTGTCAGGACCTGACCCCCCACCTTACAGACTTCATTTAGACCTTCCTCGGTGCGGCGCTTCTTACAGCTACAGCCGAGTGCGGCTCAACCATCCGCACACCTGCACATGGCGGCTCAACCAACCGCCTTTCTTACCACCCCATCTTTGCGTCCGTCGGTTGTTACACTACGTGTCACAATTGGTTCGCAACGACCAAGTTTCGCGCGTGTACGTTATGCACGGGACAGGCGCTACGAGCGCGAAGGGCGCACGGGGCGGCCCTCCTACCTGAACCTAGCCCCGCAAACCCGTACAGAAGCTACTGCAAACCCGTCCAACAGCTACCGGCCAACCGCTGGGAACCTAACCGCTGCTGCCGAGTACTTTGCGAACAGTAGTCGTACCGGTGGAACTCTGTCGGTAAAACGACGCACTTACGTAATTGACGAGCCCGCAGCTGTCGCCCCGTGGGCTGCGTCACTGCGATCCCGACTGCAGGACGCGTACGGTTCGGACGAGCTGGGCCAGCGAACGCTCGACCTACTCTCCAGCTCCCTCAGCGCTCAGACACTCAAGAGCTACGCCGGCCGGCTGTCTCAGTTCGCGGAGTTCTGCCACGACTCCGAGAACATCAGCCCGCTGGAGGCGACTACTGCTACTGTCGTTCGGTATGTTGCCTGGATCGGCGACCGGGGGCACATCGCAGCTAAGTCGCTACAGCCTTACCTGTCTGCAATCAACACGTTCTTCGAGCTGCACAACCTCGACCCAATCGCCAAGGACAGCCTACACCTAACTTCAGCAAGGCGTGGGCTGATGCTGCGTCAGCGCCGACTGGACGCTGCCCCTTTGCGTGTCCCTTTGCCTGCGGATGTAGCTTACCGCTTCGTCACAAAGGCCGAGCTGATTGTGTCGGCTCCCTACCCAGAGTACCACCACAACTTCCGAGCCCTCCTGGCCTCGGTTGTCAACTTTATGTTCTTTGCCAGGGGCCTTACTGGCGTCTCTTGTCGAGTGCTAGATGTGCATGTCGACACCTACAACATCACCCTGCAAGTGTACCGAGAGAAGGGTCGCGCTGGTCGACGGGGACCCGACGACCTGCGCGTACTTCTCCTTCCGGTGTCCGAGCACCCTCGAGTGGCACGTCTCCTGCACCACTTCCTCGACCACGTCCAATCTGTCCCCCTGGTTACTGTTGGCTTGGCTGCATCAAACTTCTGGGCTGTCACTGCGGCCGAGCAGTCAAAATCTTGGACTGCAGCTACAATGTCAGACGAGCTGTCTACAGCCATCGGTCTAGTCAACGCTGCCCCCCCTGCTGGCACTTCCTCGACTTCGCACAGTCTTCGCAAAGGCGCAGCCTCTGCAGCGAATGCCATCGGTGTGCCATTGTCCCACATTCGCTACCAAGGCGGTTGGGCCACTAACTCTGACGTCGTTCTGGACTACATCGACCCCAACGTTCTTCCTTCACCTGGCGCATGGTTCTTCTTTGGACACATCGCCCCCCTACGCCACTTCCAAGTCCAACAGGAACTCCGCAGCGGTGGCCTTCCCAGTGCCTCCTTCATGACTTGGCGCTACCTCTTCTCCGTCAATCCACCGCTCTCTCCGTTCGCTCAAGACTGGCAAAACCAGACTCAACTTTGAAATGATCTAAACTAGTTTATGGGCTTTCCTCCCTTGACCTAACCGCTTTTCAGCTACAAGTGCTGCTCAGTGGTACGGGAACTAGGCATCTGTTGTTGCGCCCTTTCTGGTGCAGCACGAGTAGACATAAAAGCAGCCAGAACAGCTGAGCCTGCCATCTTCCAGTTTTTGCTGCGTTCCACGCAGCGCCCCCCCTGACTCCGTTTTCCCTCCACGCTTTTCGCTAAACCACCCTGCCAATATCGGCTCTTGACCGTGTAAAAGAGCCTGCGCGACCTTTTTGGCAAAACCAGACTCAACTTTGAAATCATGTAGTCCACGGATTTTTCTTCTCTCGATTTCGGTCAAAGCTCGTAGCAGGGCTGGTAGAGGGAATCATCGGCCAGTATCTTACAGTACTTCCGCAAGTAGATAGCCGTCTCATACCGAATACCTCCTCGCCATTTGTACTCGTCGTCCATTAAGGATTACTCATCGCAGCAGTACAATAACTCCGTCCCAAATCTCCGCTCATTATTCCTGGCCGTATGGAATATATAGCAATCCAATGGGCCCTCGACTCAGCTCCTGCTTTAGGACTATCAATGGCTAGACCACTATTTGGCCTAAGTAAGGGGGCTGTAACAATCAGCCCCGGCGAGGACGCTTGCAGCCAATGACCCGGGTCATAGCAACAAATGCCGACGAGCGACGCGACGCAGGCGCAGGAGCACCATCACGTGCCGCACGCGCGGCCGCGATGGAATTTTCCCGGAATTTTCCTTCTGGGATAGCTTTAGAAGTCAGAAAGGAATTTTCCTTCTGGCGTGTTAGCAGTCGGAAATAATTCCTTTTGGCGACTTGGTAGCGAGAGGCGGATTTCCTTGTAAAAAGTACATTTTTTGCATTAATACATTGGGAGATGCCATTTAGCTCTAGAGAACTACTCGTCGAAAACGCGCGGAACGTGAGCCGCGGGAGTGGCCGCCCCGCAATCATCCGCAAAACTCTGGCAAAAAGTATCCGCGGCGGTACGAGCCATAACCGCTTGCACCGGGCCCGCGATAGCGAGGCGGAAGTACAGCGGGGCCAGGACATCACCCTGGCGTACACCCGTACGAGACTGTAGGGTGGCGCGCAAAGTACCGGGATCATCCGGAGCGTAGTACAATAGTACAGGTTGCCAGGGCGATCGTACAACATCTGGAAAACAGGGATCAAGCCATGTAGCCGCGGGTGCTGAAACAAACCGTAAAGTATCGCACCCCGGGACACCTCATTGAAGGCATTCCGAATATCTAGGAGTAGTAGGCCTTTCCCACCAGTACCACGCCCGCCGAAAAGCTGCAGCGCCACCCGCATGCTCATATACGCCGTCTCACAGCCAGCTCCCGACTGAACGCTGCGTTGCACCGGGCCCATGACCTCCTGCGCATCCGCACCCACTTGCCCCATAGCGTAGGCGGAGGCCAGGCGCACCAGCACGGAGTCGACACCGACCGGGCGTACTCGCAGCGGCTCGCCGCTCTTTTCCCGCTCCTCGCGCGCGGCGGGGTCGTCCTTGTGGAGCGCAAAGACGACGGAGCCACTCGCCAAGAAAGCCGCAGTACGCGAGTGGCACCGCCCCGCCAGGCAGCGGTTCACCCACAGGCGCCATGAAGGTACGTCTAGGTCCCTGATGTGCTCCCAACGCCACCAGTCCACATGCCCTGCGGAAAGCCGGGGTGCACGACGCAGAACCCGCCGCTGGTCCTCCCCCCACTGTAAGTACTCGTGGCAGTACTTAGTGGAAACATGGCTCTACTCGTAGCGTTTGGCGAATTGAGTTGGTTGCAAAATGTAATCTCTTACAAGTTGCTGGTGGCATTGGATATTTATCCTATAGCGGTCCGACTCGGCACCGCGGACGGGCAGCTAGTATCATGATGATTAAGGAGTTGTAGCGCGTACTGTATGTTACAAGGAATATTACTGGCGTCTGGTTGTGGAAGTACCAGTAAATAATACGCGTGCTGAAATATCAGTACGGCAGTACATGCGCGTGCTGAATACTTGGCCATAATCTCGGCGTCACTGGTTTATGGTGGTATTAGGGTAGTCGCTAGGCGCAACCCTAACATTCCCACCCCTCTGATAAATGACGAACCGGAAAGTGTCTGTTCGCGTCGCCGAAGGCCTGGCGCAGATGTCGGTTGGCGGTGGAAGCGTGATATAGCAGCGGCAACAGTACGTGCCAACGCTCCGGGATGGACTCTGGAAAACGCGACGGGTGGCGCGCTCGCAGGTTGGCGTATTCCTTTGAGCGTAGCGTGTCTTGCAGATGTCGGCTCGTCCGCGCGAAATCGTGTAGCGCCTCGACACGTCGCAGCGCGCTGTATGGCTCCCAGCTGTCATGACTTGAGTCGTAGTTCAGTCAACGCATCAGAAAGACGAGGCAGAGTCCTCGCTTGAACAGATCCTCGCGGCGCTCGATAGAGAAATCGAGCACGCGTTCAACGACGAACTTGTCGACAGGGGGCTCCACACTGGACGGAATTGTATCGGGCTGTGCGCCTGGGTTGACGCACTGGCGCAGTCGACTGATGTGAAACACATTGTGGCAGTCGAACATTGGTGGCAGGCGCAGACAATACGCCTGGCTGGAGATCTTGGCTGTGACAGGGTAGGGGCCGATGTAGCGCTGTCGGAACTTGCGCGCCGGCTGGTTGCGTATGTATAAGCAAGTGCTCCGTTGAGAGCCAGACTTCGTCTCCTTCTGCGAACTCAACAGGGCTGGTTTTGCGGTCGGCATAGACCTTTTGATATTCATCAGCAATTTTCAGTTGCTCAGTATTCAACATGTGAATATCTTGAATGTTTGCAACTGTTTGGCGTGCATCTTGGTTGGCAGTAGCAATAAGATCAGGTTGTGTCAGTGGCATCATGCCATAAATTGCCTCAAAAGGGGCATAATGTGTTGCTGAATGGACTGAAATATTGTAAGAAAATTCAGCAAGAGCCAAATGACTTAACCAAGAGTCATGTTGCTTGTGAACAAACGCACGTCATATTTGCTCAATAGTTCTGTTGGTGCGTTCAGTTTGACCGTCAGTCTGCGGGTGGTAAGCGCTGGAAATATTTAGCTTAGTTTGCAGAGCTGTAAACAATGATTTCCAGAACACTGAAGTAAACCTGGGATCTCTGTCAGAGATGATACATCTGCTGAGACCATGGTGTCTGTAAATATTGTCCAAATATAATCTGGCCAACTGTGTCGCATCAATCTTAATATTGCATGGCACAAAATGTGACTGTTTGGTGAATGTATCGACCAACGTAGCAATAGCATCGTAGCCATCCACCTCAGGTAAGTTGGTTATAAAATCCACAGAGATTATCTCCCAAGGCTTGGTTGCCTTTGGCAAGGGAAATAAAGAACCATAAGGCTTGGTGGTAGCTGCTTTGATTCTAACGCAAGTATAACAGTGTTTGCATTAATAATGCTTAACTGTGGTTTTCATGCGTGGCCACCAAAACATACGCCGTATGTTGGCAGGAGTGCGGGTATGGTTGGGGGGTGTCCATTACCAACATGATACTCCTCAATTATGAGTTTTCTCAGTTCATAATCATTGGGTATACAGATCTTATCTGCCATGTAGTAGAGACCATCAGTCTCATCCTGTCGCACACTGTTAGGGGTGCGTCCATGGCGGTAGGCAACATCAGTGATGTAGGCAGCTTTAATCTTGTTTATCAGCTTGCTGTCAATCTGCAAGGCGGACATTGCTGACAAATAGTCCTGCATTTGTTCGAGGTCAGCTTCGACCAACTGGTTTTCATATTCAATCAATGCATAATGCAAGTCAGGGCGGCGAGAAAGAGCATCAGCCTCATTGTAAGCGCCTTTGCGATATAATATCTGCAACACAGGTCCATTAGTCTGTGGGTTGACTGCCATGTATGGTGAAATTTCATGTAACCATAGGGCATGGCGTCTGCCTAGTCCTTCATGTGTAGGCAAATGCCTCAATGTGGCATGGTAAGTTATAACTGTAATACGGCGACTGCCTTCCAAGTAGCGGCGCCATTCTTTCAGAGCACATACCACACCCAAGAGCTCTTGGTCATAGGTGGGATAATTTGTCTGTGCAGCCTGCAATGTCTTTGCATAATAGCTGCAGGGGTGTAAGTGGCCATCAGCGTTAGCCTGGAGCAGAACTGCACCTAAGGCATATTTGTTGGCGTCAGTAGCCACTACAAACTCAGCATCTTTGCCGGTGACAGGGCTTGCCAGCACTGGGGACTGGCACAAGGCTTGTTTCAGTTTTACAAATGCAGCTTGGCATTCAACTGTCCAATCAAATATTTTATCCTTTCTTGTGAGGGCATATAACGGTGCTGCAATAGCAGAATAATTGCGCACATAGCGTCGGTAAAAATTGCAGAAACCAAGATATTGTTGGACATTCTGAGCGTTCTTAGGCTTGGGCCAATCCTGAACAGCCTTAATTTTATTAGGCGAGGGTCTGAGGCCAGCTTGTGATACCATATGTCCAAGGTATTCGAGTTCATTCTTGGCAAACCAGCATTTTTTTTTCTGTATTCGTAGTCTAATGTCATTAGACTCGAGCATAGTAAGAGCTGTGTCCAAATGTTGCAAACGTTCTTCAAGAGAGTTGCTAAAAATCAAGACATCATCCAGGTATACAAGTACATGCTGGATAATATACTCCAGGTATACAAGTACATGCTGGATAGTATACTCCAGGTATGCTTGTGTGGCTGGAGTATAGATGTCATCAGGCGTTGAAAAGAGGAGGGAGCACTGGTGAGTCCAAATGGCATTACTAGCCACTCGAATTGGCCATAGACAGTTCTGAACGCTGTCTTAGGAACATCAGGTGGATTAATCCGGAGTTGGTGATAACCTAAAGCGAGATGAAGAGCTGAATAGACAGCAGCACCAGATAGCATATCAAGCAATGCATCAGCAGGTGGAACAGGGAACTCAGCCTTTTTGGTATACTTATTCAATTGACGGTAGTCGATGCACATGCGCAGACCGCCATTGACATTGCGGGCGAAGAGAACAAGAGCTGCATATGGAGAGAAGGACTCTTGTATAAACTGTTTCTCAAGAAAAGAATTCAGCTGTGTTCTTAGTTCCTCTAATTCTGCAGGTGATAATCTGTATATTTTTCCTGCAGGAACTTGAGCATCAGGAACAAGAGGGATCTCATGATCAAGACCAGGGCGTAATTGTGGAAGGTTGTCAAGCGGAGCGCATATTGGTTTATGCTTTCGCAACAAGTCTCTGATCTGAGCGGTATAAGCTGCAGACTGGTCAGTGTCAATTGTATTTATCTCATCATCAATATTGAGCTCATCACTCTCTTTGGTGGCATTGTATTGTTTAACAATGGTGCAGAAATAAACTGTGTCAGGGTCATGCTTGGCAATCTCTCTGGCCATGGCATTAGCATGAACCATTCTGACATTAGCATGGCGGGGCTCTGTTTGGCATTATACCTTTAATCCTGTGGAAAATGTCATCAGACCAATCAACATGTGGGTTGTGTTGTTTCAGGAATTGCATCTCCAAAACCAGATTGAAATTATGTTGTAACGGTGTGACTGTGAAGTCAATGGGTATTGTGTACTTGTTGATATTTACTTCAAAAGTGATTTTTTGTGAAGCGAGAACCATTCTACCATCAGCAAGAATAACTCTTACTTTATTTTGAAGTGGTGTAGTTGGTATTTTATTTCCTTGACATACTTGGTGCTGGCAAAGTTCAAAGTAGCACCGCTGTCAACCAGTACGGAGGGTGTTATATTAAATTCAGCACATGTGGGGTGTAACAGCAATAAGCCATGATCAGACTTGCTGATAACAAAACATTTTTCTGTCATCATACGTGACTGGTGGGACTTTGTGGCTTTTGGTTTATATTTCTTACCTTGCTGTTCAGCCAGCATGGTTTTGAGTTCTTCAGTGGTAACGACATCATTAATTGCCTGGGCTGAACGTTCCTCAACAGTATAGTCAGCCAGGTAGACATCAACTTACCACTCAGTGGGTCCCATAGGTTCAGTATCAGTCGCTGAACTGGGTGTGTGAAACAGATATGTTCCAGGCGGGTAGCTATGAATTTTCTTATATTTTGAAAAGCAACGGTTTCCATGATTGTCCTAATTGTGAGGACCATCTGGGCATAACAATAATACCTCTTGTGTCAAAAGGTGACTCTTGTCTTTGTATCTCAACATGCTGCAAGATAGGCATGGCTGTGTCATCATACACTGGATTGATGAACACAGTTTTACCTTTGATATCATGTTGCAGAAATGGCTTTTCAGCACTGCAATAATCTGAACAGACAGCATCATATGCTGAGGCACAGGCATCAAAAGTGACTGGACCATAGGCATAATTCAGTCTCTTGAATTCTGCTTGGTCAAACACAACAGAGTCAGTTGGACATGCATTTGGTTTTGCATATTTGTCAATTTCAGTGTCATTCTTTTGATTATTGTTTTTGGTACGCATTCTGGGCACTCGAGATCTCTTTTGCATGATAGTCAGTTTGACATGCAGTTTAGCATGCGTCTTTTTGTCTTTGACATGTTTGTCAACATTTTCTCTGCACCCTGTCTCGTCCTCGATGTCGGCAACGAGGTGTGAATGAGCACAGGAACACCCATACGCTTCATGCTCAGGTTGTGAGTCGGAGGGGTTCCGTGCCGCGGGAGCGCAATGCTCAACCATATCGACATATATATCCTCGATCTCATGCAAGGGCTGAGTGTTATGTACTCTACACTGCTGTACTTTGTACTACGGGAGCCGACGAAGGAGCGAAGAACTGGCGACTGAGGCGGACAAGAACGAGAACAAGCCAAGCGAAGTACGAGTATGAGCATTGCGAGTGCGAGTACAAGTGAAGGCGAAGTACTGGTACGAGGACGACGAGGCGACAATACGAGAGACTACAAGGCGACTAGTAGTGCAGGACTGTATTACGAGTACCCACATGGGGTGCGAGTAACCTGTACATACGCCTGCGTACCAGCAGCACCAGGACTGTCGGACACCCTGGTAGTGACTTCTGCTACTAGCGGATGACAGCACCTAGCGTGAGATGGAGCGCTGCCTTAGGAGTGTCTTAGCAGTAGGTACTAGAACCTACTGGAACCACCTAGAATGCTATAGCATGTGCGAGTAACTTCTCGTATGTGCATAATAGCGAATGAAAATAACCGCTGTGCTGCGCACAAGCGAAGGTGCTAGGAACCGTGTCTGTACTTAGTAGTATGTGACTAAAATAGCGACGGGCCGCGGATAAGGACCGGCCATAATCTCGGCGTCACTGGTTTATGGTGGTATTAGGGTAGTCGCTAGGCGCAACCCTAACACCCACCGCCTAACCTCATCCGCATTGTCGCCCCACGATGGCGGCGCCCGTTGCAGGTCCGGCGGTTCTTCGGGGGGAGAGTACTCCGGGCCGGTGGCAGCAGGAGGCGGATGGAGGGCATCGAGGGCAGGGAGCAGCGGCGTCAGACACCATGCCGAGGTCGGCAGTGTCCAGCGCCTGGCGAGCGCGGCGCAGCTCCTGCACAGCGGAAAGTTTCGCCGCCCGGCGGTGAGCATCCACCACCGCCGGCGGCACCATATCCGCCGCAACATCGGCGCCCCCTTCCGCAGCCTCAGCAGAAGCCGCCCGCGCCCTCGCAGATCGCCGGCGCTTCTGTCGGCGGGCACCGCGAGATGTGGTCGTCGGCAGCTCACCCGCCTCCATCTGGTAATTATGTAGCTCGCTGCCATCCCGCGATTCGCGGCACAGTTGTTGCATCCCGCACACCGAGAAGCCGCACTGCATCCCATGCCTCCCACAGCCGCACTCGCCGCTCCGCCATTTTCCGCACAACTGCGGGGCTGCTGGATGGGTAGGGTCGCAGCAGTAGCCCCGCAAATACGCAGACAGCGCCTTCGGCCCCGTACGACCGGTCGTCGGTAGGAGGGAAGCGGTCAGAACATGCCAGCGTACGGTCTAGCAGGGGGAAGAGGATATGCCGAGCCGCGGGACAGACGCCGACAGCCGTGCCCCGCAGCGGCGTACGTGGCATCTTGCGGTAGACGTCGCATGTAGCGCACCACCGAGCGGTGGCCGCGAGAGCGGCATCATGGGCGGCTGAGGCAGCAGCCGGCGCGTGCTGGCGCTGCTGCCAACGCCAGGAGAGCCACACCGGAAGGCGGAACCGTGGGAGGAGGGGGGTTGCAGAACTCGCAGCTGGCGGCACGGGCCGCCGCTTGCGCGCCATGTAACACGTGGTGGCCCGAGCGCGGGTAGCCGTCTCGTGGGACGCACCGCAGATACACAGAGGGGTCGAAAGTCGCAGCGTAGGCGAGGTGCTTGGCAGATACCTCCGGGTCGTCGGACTCCATCCCGTGGTTCACGTGCTTGCACATGGGGTTGGCCGCCGGTAGGTGCGTCCGCAGCCGCCATCGCAACACCGGAATTGCCAGTCAACGCCCCCGCCGGGACCGCCACCCGCGCCATCGCGCCCACCACCACCGCCCCCCCCCCCCCCGCCGGGACCGCGACCCCCACGGGAGACACCCTAGCAGAGGGGCTTGGAGGGGCCAGATGTTAGGCTCTAGCTTAAGCCTGTTCTTTAGGCCCTTTAGGATGCAGCGGAAGGATTTAGAAAGTATGGCCAATCTCCTCTGGTTACAGGGGTTCCTGGGTTATAGTTCTGTCTCTGAATTCTACCTAGTAGACTTGTCCGAGGCGGTATTTATACCCGCCGAGGTCATAGTCATACCTGTGCTATGTTAGCCGGGTGTCATGGGATACCCGTGCTGTGTTAGCCACGTAAGGCTTGAGTCAGAGAACTCTAGAGAATTCCAGAACAGTCTTCGGCCTTATACTACTAGTATTTATACCCGCAATACTAATATATACAGCGACTCCGCGGATGCGTAGTCGTACTACCTTTGCGGGGAGTTATACCTGCCAGTATAGCAGAACATTATGGCTAAAGGGAAATGGAGCATAACACTCTCTCCCCCTTAAGCACAAGCGTCCTCGCTGTGCAGGTGTCACAGAACTACAGGAAACTACAGTCTTGGTCTTGATTTTGAAGGCGGAAGGTACTCGGCTTGGGTAGCGATTCCGGAACCGAATGAAGTCTGAGCTCTCAGTAAACTGTCGGTATGGTTTAGACAATAAGAACGAGCGGAAAATGTCCAGGTGCTTGACTCCGCGTAGGGGCTCCCATGTGTCTTCGCTCGGTACGTTGTACGGGAACGCCCATCGCACTCGAAACAGTAGTCCAGTGCCATTGTTGTTGAAGGCAACATCGAGTATGTCTTGAACATGGAATCGGTTTGCGTCATGGACAATCGGTACTCGTTCAGACTTCGCCGGTTGGTCAGGGTCGTCATACCACTTTTCCAGCATACTCGCGTGCACCACGTCGTGGACTCGTACGCCCGCAGGTAGTTGCAATCGGAAAGCAACTGGCGAGATCTGCTCTGTAATGACGAAGGGGCCCACGTAGCGATCGCGTAGCTTAGCACAGGGTTGCTGAATAAACTTCATATGAGACGCTTTCAACTTAACTCTGTCGCCGGTCTTGAATGGTACGGGTAGTCGTTTACGATTAGCTGCAGTCTGCATACGAGTTTGAGCCTCCAGTACGCAATCATGCGCGAAGCGATGAAGCTCTTGTACATACTTGACGTGTTCCGGAAGAGCTCGAGTTGGCTCGGTTGCGAGTTGAGTAGTTGCTCCGAAACCAGTAGCAGGTGTAGTCGGCTCGAATCCCAAAGTCGCCTTGAAAGGGGACATAGTAGTCGAAGTCGACTGAGCAGCGTTGATCGCAAACTCTACGTTGGTGAGGTGGTTGGCCCAATCATCGTGCAGGGGGTGCACGTAGCAGCGTAGCACTTGCTCCCAAGTTTGGTTAGTCCGTTCCGTCTGGCCATCGGTTGCTGGATGAAAAGCTGTAGAGATGTTCAGCTTAGTACCCATGGTCTTGAACATATCTTGCCAGAATTCCGACATAAATCTTGGGTCTCGGTCAGAGATGAGTTTAGCCGGTAGGCCGAAATGACGAAAAACTGAGCGATGCAGAATCTCCGCCAGGCCTTCAGCAGTAACTGTCTTCGTAGTTGGCTCAACAATTACTCGCTTTGACAGTAGACATACGAAAATCACTACTGAGTCATACCCCTGGCACTCCGGAAGATCTGTGATTAAATCCAGGGATGTTACCTCAAATGGTCGTGACGGTACGTCATGGGGCTGAAGTAAGCCGTATGGCTTATGCCGGGCCGCCTTAGTACGTTGACAGGTAGGGCAGCGTCGTACGTAGTTAGTGACAGTCTGTTTCATACGGGGCCACCAGTACAGTTCCACAGTACGCGCCAGTAGTCGTCGTCCTCCCGGGTGTCCAGCAGTAGGCGCGTCATGTAGTTCGTACAGTGCTCGTTGTCGCAGGTCCGCCACATTTGGTACGTAAAGTCGTGAGCCGTAGGTGTACAGTAGACCATTATTGTGACGTACTAGCCAGGATGGTAAAGCTTTCCGCGATTTCAGGTACTCGTCGGAGTCATATGCGGTCTTGATTTCGCCGTAAAAGTTGTTGTCCGCCTGTAGTCGCGACTCCATAGCAAATATAACTGAATTTATTTCGCAGTCAGCCTCGTCTTCTGACCAGTTGTTCAGCAGATCTAGCTTCTGTAGCGCATCCTTCAAGTCGGGTCGCCGAGAGAGGGCGTCCGCATGATTGGCAGCTCCTCGCTTGTAGACGATGTCCATATGTCGTTGGTAAGGCGCAAACACTTGCAGCCATCGTACTTGCCGCGTCGACAAATCGCGTTGGCGAAAGAAGTGCCGTAGTGTGTCATGGTCGGTGATGACCGTAAAGCCCGCCGCTCCATCAAGGTAGCATCGGAACTTGATGAGTGCATCACGAACCGCTAACAACTCTTGCTCATGTACCGGGTAGTGAACTTCGTGTTTGTTCATCTTGCGTGCATGGTACGCGACAGGTCGAAGTCCCGAGCCTTGATCTTGCAGCAGCACAGCTCCCACTGCAAATCCAGAAGCATCTGTATACAATGTGTAACGGGCGTCCGCAGATGTGTCCGGTATACTCAATACAGGTGCTCGTACCATTGCGTCCTTTAATGCACGAAACGCTGCATTAGCACGAGGCGTCCACACAAACTCCGGTTGATTCTTTGTCAGGTCATGTAGTGGCGCCACAATAGCCGCGAAGTTATGGATGAACTTGCGGTAATAGCCAGCAAGGCCGAGAAAACCTCGTACGTCCTTTACTGTCTTCGGCACGGGCCACTGTTGAACTGCTTCCACCTTCCGGGGGTCCATCTTGATCTGTCATGCTTCGACGATATGGCCCAAAAACTCCACGCTAGTACGGCCGAACGAACACTTCGACAGCTTGATATGCAAGTGGTGTCGTTGCAACTCCCGTAGCACCAATCGAATGTGCTCGAGATGCTCTTGAGCTGTCTTGCTGTAGATCAGCACGTCGTCCAGGTATACCACGCAGAATTTGCCGAGATATGGGCTCAAAACACGGTTCATCATAGTCTGGAATCCAGCTGGGGCGTTTGTCAAGCCGAAAGGTAACACACAGTACTCGTAGAGTCCATAGTGTGTCCGGAACGCTGTTTTGTGGATGTCTTCCGGTTTAATTCGTACTTGATGGTAGCCTTTATACAGGTCCAGAGTACTGAAAATAGTCGCACCATGCAATGAGTCCAATAATTCGTCGATACGAGGAAGTGGGGTCCGGTCTTTCTTCGTAAGGTCATTCAATTTACGGTAGTCCACACACATACGCAGAGTGCCGTCTTTCTTACGCACAAATAAAATTGGGGCGCCGTAGTTTGACTTGGACGGACGAATCCACCCTTTTGCCAACAATTCCTCCAGTTGTGACCGTACCTCCTGCAACTCCGCTGGTGACATACGGTACGTTCGTTCCTTGGGGGGTTCATCACTCTCCAGGTTGATCTCAAAGTCGAACTCGCGCTCCGGTGGCAGGTCAGTAGGCTCCGCGATGATGTCTGCAAACTCCATAAGGGACTCCTCGAGCTCCTCGGTCCACTCGGTCGACTGGTCCGTGCGCAGCTCAGCTACCGCATCGAGCACCTCGCGTACCGCAACAGCAAACAGTTCCCCGCCGCGACTCTTCCTCAGCTCCTTCGCCATCTTAGCCGCGTCCAGGTGGTAAACCGTCGTAGGTACTGTATACTGTTCCGCTGTAGCAATGTGTTGTCCAGTCTTCCGGTGTTTGATAATTTTAGCAGTCCAGTCAATGTCAGGATTAACTGTTTCCAGCCAAGGTTGTCCGAGAATAATGTCGAATTTCTCCAGGTCTGTAACTACAGCGTCCAATTTTATAGTCGAAAGCTCCTACGGTAAGTACTTCGCTCCTCAGCCGTTTGGTACTGGTACTCATACTGCCGTTCGCCAGTTTTATACGGTGTTTTCCTCTGGATACTGTAGGGCACTGATGCAATTGTACCCATTCAGTACTCGCAAAATTTTCGGTTGCACCAGAGTCCACCAGTATTTTACAGTGTCGTCCTCGCAATTCGCCAGTAATAGTCAGTAGTCGGGTACCACTCGGTGAAGATACGTTGCACAAACGCGATGTGGAGTCTTCGCCAGGTAGTCGGACGTTACGGTTGACATATTCATCAATTTGTTCGCCGAAGCTTTCGTACCGTAGTGGGTAGCGTACTGTCTCCGTCTCCAGATAACCCGTACTTCGTGTCTCCAATAATTTCTTCCAGGTTGTCCATAGTGCACGGTTCAAAGGGGTCTTCGCAGGTACAGTATTACGACGAGCGCGATACAGGTATACAGGACACCGGTTGTCTCCCGTCCACTGAGTGCCGAGGTACCGTAGATTGCTCTCCTGTACCCGGTACCCAGTTTGCTCGAGTAATCGTCGTACTGCTGTTGTCTCTGGCGTCGCGTCCGTGTCGCCGCGCTTGCCTTCTGGAAACCAAATCAGTTCGCTGTCTTCTACAGTCAGAAGCACTCGTCTTCCATCGGTTACTAGAACCTTCGAGTGCGTCCACTCAGGCTTCGGTGGGGTTCTCAGGTGCTGCGGTAGAAACCGTACGCCGGCGCCATCGTCAGCGTAGATCTGTGTCGCCCATCGAGTTGTCGTTACCGAGTGGGTGTTGGAGGACTACGGCGGGGCGACCCAGTGGCGCGCTGTTTTCGAGGACGGTGACATTGTGGACCTTCTGCGTTCAGAGGTGAGTGGGCCCGGCCTGCGTGCTGGTGGCACCACTCACACTGTGAGATTCAGATGTGACGTAAATGTGCCCTACTGGTGACGAACGACGACATACGGGGACGATACGGGACGGACGAGGGACGTGGATTTCATACCCAGTAGCGACGACTATCGCGCGCGACCTGTAAAGTACTATATGAATTTCTCGTTTCCATAATTTCATCAAATTGATATGCGCACGCGGGCTCGCGTGTCGCCCGCCGACGCGGAGCACCCGGGCTAAGTACAGGCGGATGTACGCACTCATTGCACATCGCCGCACATCGCTGACCGCACATCGCTGACCGCTGACCCCGCAATGTGCCGCGATGTGCGGCACGACGGGCGGAGGTGTGGGCGGATGTAGGTGGTACGGTAGGTGGTAGGCGGTAGGTGGTGTTCGTAGGTGCGCGTTTTAATGCAGCCGCCCTAACTGCTGATGATTGTGTAACGCCCCAGCACGCGCATGAAGTACGGGGTCGCCTCACGGTCACCGCCGCTCACCGTTGAATCAAGCGCGGACAGCCGCGCACTCGCATCTGTGTTGCCTGCCGGTGGTGGGTTACATCCACCCCAACTCTCAACCCCCCCCCCCCCCCCCGCCCCCCGCGCGCGGCAGCAGGCATGCCGGCAAAGGGATGGATAGCGAGTGTGTCGAAGGATGGCGTGTACACATGCAAGCACTGCCACGGCATCGTGACGGGTAGTAGTGAAAGGACGGCGCGAGAGCGGCACTTCCGGAAATACCCGAACTGTAGCCACTCGTTGAAGCGTGCGGCTAAGTTGCGCCGCAAGGCCGCCTTATCACAACCAGCAGCAGCAGGGGCGGCAGCAGCAGCAGCAGCAACAGCAGCAACAAGCGCGGCAGCAGGAGTAGCTGCAGCCGTCGGAAACGGCCCGCCGGCGCCGGTCTCGGACGACGGCGGCTCGAAGGTGGACGATGTGATGGGCGTGGGGGAGGACCCCGTTGGCGAAGACGGTATGGACATCGACGCGCCTGCGTGGCCGCCGGCGGGCGTCGAACCCGCGATGAGGGCGTGATATGGAAAGGCGATCCCGGCGACTTCTACATGAAGGTCATCGCCAAGAAGTTCCGGGGAGTATGGCACTACGGCGTGATAACCGGCGTCGTTACCGAGTGGGTGTTGGAGGACTACGGCGGGGCGACCCAGTGGCGCGCTGTTTTCGAGGACGGTGACATTGTGGACCTTCTGCGTTCAGAGGTGAGTGGGCCCGGCCTGCGTGCTGGTGGCACCACTCAACTGCGGTTGTATGGAATCACACGCACCCACCCGGTCGGCGTGGCAGGTTGTGGAGGCTATGGCGGCTGCCCAGGAGCACCCCCCTGTGGATGCGGACGGGGAGGCTCGCTTGGTAACCGTCCATCAAGGCGATGACTTGTCCAGTGAATCACGCACCTTGCCCGGCGTGCGTTCAACACAACCCGGCTGGCGGAGGCCAAGCAGAACACTGGCTGCCATGGCGTGTGCCATGTGCATGTGGTCCTGGGCTATGTCAACATGATCAACCTCTTCCCCCTCGCGCCGTTCCACCTGTTTTTTTTTGGCTTGGGAAGGGACTTATGGAGGAAATTTGTCACCGTGCAGGGCCACATTGGATTCCGAGCTATGAAGCAGGAAGACCGGCGCCAGGCTTTAGTCCCGATACCCAGCAACTTTGAACGCGGGTTGCGCCCTTCGTTTGCAGTGTCCAAGAATCGAAAGGTAACCCCCCCCCCCCCCCCCCCCCCCGGGCGTGGGCGTGGGCGTGGGCGTGACGGCATTCCCCTCCATGACTGCAGGGTCAGGCAAGGTGACGGTGCAGTCCGGCTGGGTCATGGAGGACTGCTTGCACCACATGGAAACGTTTTCCATTCTTAACGCCGGTCCGCTGCTCGAGGAGGCCCGGGTGAAGGCGATCATGACCGAGAAGGAGCTTCGCGTCCCTAGGCGGTGCTTGGGCACATGTACAAGCGCATGCAAGGAGCTGCGTGGTTCGTCACGCGGTGGGGGTTGCAGAATGTGGTGACGGAGGAGGACGGCCCCGAGCGCAAGGCGCAGGTGGACGCGCTCACTAGGGAGGGGAGGACTCGATACCCCGCGCGGCGCCAAGGCGCGGCGGCCGGGGCAGCGCGGCGCCAAGGCGCGGCGGCCGGGGCAGCGCGGCGCCAAGGCGCGGCGGCCGGGGCAGTGCGGCGCCAAGACAGCGGCGGCCGGGGCAGCGCGGCGCCAAGGCGCGGCGGCCGGGGCAGCGCGGCGCCAAGGCGCGGCGGCCGGGGCAGCGCGGCGCCAAGGCGCGGCGGCCGGGGCAGCGCGGCGCCAAGACAGCGGCGGCCGGGGCAGCGCGGCGCCAAGACAGCGGCGGCCGGGGCAGCGCGGCGCCAAGACAGCGGCGGCCGGGGCAGCGCGGCGCCAAGACAGCGGCGGCCGGGGCAGCGCGGCGCCAAGACAGCGGCGGCCGGGGCAGCGCGGCGCCAAGACAGCGGCGGCCGGGGCAGCGCGGCGCCAAGACAGCGGCGGCCGGGGCAGCGCGGCGCCAAGACAGCGGCGGCCGGGGCAGCGCGGCGCCAAGACAGCGGCGGCCGGGGCAGCGCGGCGCCAAGACAGCGGCGGCCGGGGCAGCGCGGCGCCAAGACAGCGGCGGCCGGGGCAGCGCGGCGCCAAGACAGCGCATACAGCGGAATCGGCGGAAAGGGATGCATTACAAGCTGTGGACGGCAGCCGCTGAAAACTATGCGGTCATGCCGCAACAACCCCAGCACTGGCTTCTGGATACCTCTGATCTGGCTGACGGCGGCGGGCTGCGGGATGCAGGGCCGCATGACTGAGGTGGCGGTGCTGGTGAGCCCGCAGAGTCTGCATGCGGCGGAGGCGGCGCAGCCGCATAGGCACTAGACAATGCTCTGAAGCGAGCCCCAATTGTCTGCCCAGCGCCTGCCCCAATGTAACGCACCAGCTTGGCAGCAATTGGCAGCTCTTTCCCCCCCCCCCCCCCTCCACCCCACAGACACACTACCAATACCAGTTTCTCATCCCGGCGGGCAGTTGATGCGTATACCCAGGCTTGTGCGTACGCGGTGCGGGGGGGGGGGGGGGGGGAATCACTATAGCTAAGCTAGTGATGTGAGATATGAGTGCAGCAACAGATATTGTGCAAGATATAATACGATGGCATGCAAGCGGGTCCCCGCTCTTCCACAATCATTGGCCCTGCTCCCTCTTGCCCCGCCCCCGGTGCCCTTTAGCTGCTCTCAGCATCCCGAGTGGGATGGGCGGGGCAGCGGTTGCTACCGAGTGAGGCGTAGCATCGTTTGCAGTAGCAACGCAGCCTTTCCGGTGTGACGCCGCCTGGATGTAACCCAGCAGTACGCGCAAAGTGCAAGTGCAAGCTGCTGATGGCGGGGATCCCGCGCGGGGGGGGGGGGGGGGGGGGGCAGCGGCTGTGGGATAGGCGCGGCAGCGGTTGCTACAGAGTGAGGCGTCGCATTGTTTGCAGTAGCAACGCAGCCTTTCCGGTTGCATAGTGTGACGCAGCCTGGATGTAACCCAGCAGTACGCGCAAAGTGCAAGTGTTACACGTCCGTGTGCCCCACCCAATGACATTGCGCCCGACCTCACTGACGGCATGTCTCGCTCTCCTTCAGCTCCTGGGCCGTCCGCCGCCTCACCCTGCGCACCCTACCAGCCGCGCGTGCCTTCTCGGAAGCCTCACACACGGCGGCGCGAGTCGCGTCGTGGAACGCGTCCCTGACATGGCGGAACTCCGCCCTCTTCGTGGCCGTGGTCGGGCAGGGGACTGCCCGCTGATGGGTCGCCATGCATGGGTACTTGGGGCCGCACAAAGCCGGGGTGCCGTCGCAGCAACACTCCCAGTCCGTCCGTTGGCCGCAGTCCACGCATGACGGGCGTCCGGCCAGGACACGCACATGATAGTGCATGTGGCCGCCTCCCGCCACTGCTCGTAGTGCTCCGGTCAACATGGCGACGAGCAAGTCGGCATGTCCCGCAGGTGGCTGCGGGGCGGGTGGCGCGAGCGCAGCCTCGCTCGCCTCGACAACCCCCTCAGCCCGATCAGTCGCCTCGACCACGGCCTCCTCCGCCTCCTGACGCGGCGCACCAGGCGCCTCATCGTCGCCTGGCAGGGCGTCCCCCCCCGCAACGGCGCCGTCGGCGGTGGCCGACGCCGTCGTGGCGGGGTGTTGTGAGGAGGTGGCCCTAGACATAGGTGGGGCCGGCACCGCCATGTGTTGCTCCACATGCGGTGCGGTTCCTGACGCGACAGCTCCGTCGCACCAGTACCGGCGCCGGCACCCCACGCACGCCTGCTGGGCTTACCGCCAACCGGCATGTTTCCTTTGGGAGGCGGTTCATCCGCGTCGGAGGTGAGCGGCGGTGCCTGTGTGGGTGTGGATACTGCCCGGCCATTAGGGCTCCCGCCGCCTGTCGCTCCGCCGACCCACGCCGCGGCGTGTGCTGCGCCCCGCATAGTCGCCTCGAATATAATATACATGACGCGGGGACGGGGGGGGGGATTCGTGCGTTTCGTATGTCGGCAGAAAGGCGTGCGAAGCTGCGGCTGGCGAAGGTGGTGGAAGTAAGCGTGGCGGCGTCGGCGGCGTATTACCGTGCGTGCATGCGTGCGCAACCCCGCGGCAGCAAGCGCCGGACTCGGCGTGTGCCAGCGGCAGAGCTGCGAAGCCATGGACACGGTACGGGATGCCAAGTCTGGCTAAGCAACTGCCGAGGCTGGCGGCTTAACCCCCATGTCCGGCGGTTGAGGGACGGAAAGTGCGTAGAAGTTGATCGGGAAAGCGGGCATATAAGCCTGGCTGTGCTAGGTTCCTATTAAGTAATGGCGGTTTGTGCTAAGTAATTCTTAGGGGTAGACCATGCAGCGCAGGTAGGGGGGCGGTATAAATGAGGCCGGGCACATATACTGCTCCACGAAACGACACTGTCGCACGTGTTGAATAGACGCCCCCCCCCCCCCCCCCCCCCCGCCGGGTCGGCCCGCCGGGTCGGCCCGCCGACCCGCCACGGCATGTAATATCTGTCATGCATCGCCGGGGTATGTGTGAGTGGATGCCCCGCCGCCACATCCCCCCCCCCCCCCCCCCCCCCATTTACACTTGTGCACTCATAAAGTTTGGGCTGGTTTCGGAGCAATACATGTACGTATGTATATACATACAATGGAACGTAGGACCTGCGCGGAAAGAGGGGGGGCTGGCGGAATGCGTTGGGGGTGCGTAGAGTAGCGTGTTGGTGAGATTCGGGGTGCATCGGACGCCGGATGCCCATCCACCCAGCGTAAAAGACGCCTACGTAATATTCACACTATATATATTCACACGCAAATGTGTGAAAACCGGACATTCCGTGCCGGATGGGTGGGAATACGGCGTCCGATGCAGCCAAAACCCCAGCAACACGCTATTCTATGCACCGCCAATGCACTCCGCCAGCACCGCCTCATTCTCTGTCGATTTCGAAAACGCCTTCACATTACCCACCGCTAATTGCAATTGCCACCGTGTAATGTTGTCACGATGTGCGCACACAACAACACTTACTACCGGTTCCGACGCGGATGGAGGCGAGGCTTGCGGAGTGCGTTGGGGGTGCGTAGAGTAGCGTGCTGCAAATAATTGGGGTGCATCGGACGCCGGATGCCCACCCACCCGGCGTAAAAGACGCGTAATATTCACACTTTATTAACACGCAAATGTGTGAAAACCGGACATTCCGTGCCGGATGGGTGGGAATACGGCGTCCGATGCAGCCAAAACCCCAGCAACACGCTATTCTGTGCACCGCCAATGCACTCCGCCAGCACCGCCACATTCTCCGTCGATTTCGAAAACGCCTTCACATTGTCCACCGCTAATTGCAATTGCCACCGTGTAATGTTGTCACGATGTGCGCACACAACAACACTTACTACCGGTTCCGACGCGGATGGAGGCGAGGCTTGCGGAGTGCGTTGGGGGTGCGTAGAGTAGCGTGTTGCAAATAATTGGGGTGCATCGGACGCCGGATGCCCATCCACCCGGCGTAAAAGACGCGTAATATTCACACTGCTTTATTAACACACAAATGTGTGAAAACCGGACATTCCGTGCCGGATGGGTGGGAATACGGCGTCCGATGCAGCCAAAACCCCAGCAACACGCTATTATGTGCACCGCCAATGCACTCCGCCAGCACCGCCTCATTCTCTGTCGATTTCGAAAACGCCTTCACATTATCCACCGCTAATAATTGCAATTGCCACCGTGTAATGTTGTCACGATGTGCGCACACAACAACACTTACTAGCGCGCTACCGGTTCCGACGCGGATGGAGGCGAGGCTTGCGGAGTGCACTTGCGGTGCACAGACTAGCGGGAGACTAGACCCATTGTCGCTTATTTACAAGCACGGGCGGTGCTGCCAGACCTGATCGTCTACGGCCGATATAATATTCACACTATATTAACATCGGTGCACACCGCCGCACACCGCCGCACACCGCCGCACACCGCCGCACAACGCTGCGCGCGCACATTCGTCGCACACATTATCCCGGATTCACTCGCCGTATCCATTACGCCGTGCTACTTCAACAATAAACATTGCGAAATTACACCGACACAATGCCGCACCGACTAGCTCTTGACAATACGTGCATATAAATAGTAGTGGCGCGCTGCTCCTCGCCTCCGATGTGTCGTTGACTGCTGCGGAAGGCGGTCGTCGACTGGGTGTTAGTTTCTCCACCTCGGCCGCCCCCCCCCCCCCCCCTTCACCGCTCACAGCGCCATGGCCGACCTCGCCCCCCCGGGCAAAAGTGGGCGGCGAGCCTTGTTGTCTCGCGTGTCCGCGCCGCCGGCATCGAGGAGGACGAGAAAGACATGAGGAAACCCGTGACAAGGTGGGCGCGCAACAAAACACTCCATCCTCCGCATTAGCACGCACCCACTCGTGGCTAACTTGTGCCGCGCGCAGGTTCGTCCGGGAGCGCCGTAAGGCCCACCTCAACGCCAAGGCTTCCACAGTGCCAGCGGCGCAACTCGTGGTGGCCGAGGAGGCCGCATCCTCAACCGCTTAAAGGCGAAACGATTGTGGCTTGTTGTGGGTGTCTGGGCACAGGGGGCGTCCCGACGCCAAGGTAAGGAAGCTCATGGCGGCGTCGTCGACGGCACAGCCTCCCGGGGTGGTGAAGACACTTACTGACGGATGACAAGAAGCGGAAGAGGCCAGTGAAGAAACGCCGAGGTAAGAAACTGACGGTCGCGGAGTCGGAGGCGGAGTCGGAGGCGCAGGCGGAGGCGGAGGCGGAGGCGGAGGCGGAGGCGGAGGCGGAGGCGGAGGCAGCGAGATCGTCGAAGCGGAGGGTCCCCCGGGCACGCAAGAACAAGAACAAGCAGTAGCCCCCGCCCCCTTTACCCCCCCCCCCCCCCCCCAGGCGGGAGCGGCTGGCGGCGAGGGGGGGCGGGGGGGGCGGGGCGGGCGTGGTCCCCCCGCCCCCGCACCCCCCCCCCCCCCCCCCCCCCGGGGCCACATCCCCCGATGGCAGCTGTCGCGAATATTGTAATTCAATCATTCTTCGGCAAACCGCTGCCTGCCCCCGCCCTCCCCCTCGCGAATATTTATGTAACGTGAGCACTCTTTGGCAAAACATGGCAGCCAAACCGCCCATCTGATGACCTTTGATCGGACGGCTGGCAGGCCCGTTCAGCAGTACTAGCTATAATGTACACAAAATTCCCCACTTTGGCCAAAAAGTACGGCTGAGATTTGCGCTCCCATGTACTAATAGTCGTAGTTATCCACAGGACCACTCTCCATCGTGCCCGGGTACCGGGTACCGGGTACTACATCCCCGGTACCGGCGTAATAAATATATCGCGTACTACCCGGTACCACACGGACAACCTTGTACCTTGTACGTCAGTGCCATGTACGCTTCACCGGGCTGGTACGACTACCAGAATGATGACAAAAAGGATTTATCGCCCGCCGGCAATAACGCCGGATGTACTCGCACGTAACTAAATGGACGTGCCGCCACCAGCAGCAGCCTTCACGGATAAATAATAGTCGCTAGTAGTAGTGCTTCGTCACCTGTATGTCACATCTGAATCTCACAGTGTCAACTGCGGTTGTATGGAATCACACGCACCCGCCCGGTCGGCGTGGCAGGTTGTGGAGGCTATGGCGGCTGCCCAGGAGCACCCCCCTGTGGATGCGGACGGGGAGGCTCGCTTGGTAACCGTCCATCAAGGCGATGACTTGTCCAGTGAATCACGCACCTTGCCCGGCGTGCGTTCAACACAACCCGGCTGGCGGAGGCCAAGCAGAACACTGGCTGCCATGGCGTGTGCCATGTGCATGTGGTCCTGGGCTATGTCAGCATGATCAACCTCTTCCCCCTCGCGCCGTTCCACCTGTTTTTTTTTGGCTTGGGAAGGGACTTCTGGAGGAAATTTGTCACCGTGCAGGGCCACATTGGATTCCGAGCTATGAAGCAGAATCGAAAGGTAACCCCAAGAACTCCAAGAATCGAAAGGTAACCCCCCCCCCCCCCCCCCCCCCCGGGCGTGGGCGTGGGCGTGGGCGTGGGCGTGACGGCATTCCCCTCCATGACTGCAGGGTCAGGCAAGGTGACGGTGCAGTCCAGCTGGGTCATGGAGGACTGCTTGCACCACATGGAAACGTTTTCCATTCTTAACGCCGGTACGCTGCTCGAGGAGGCCCGGGTGAAGGCGATCATGACCGAGAAGGAGCTTCGCGTCCCTAGGCGGTGCTTGGGCACATGTACAAGCGCATGCAAGGAGCTGCGTGGTTCGTCACGCGGTGGGGGTTGCAGAATGTGGTGACGGAGGAGGACGGCCCCGAGCGCAAGGCGCAGGTGGACGCGCTCACTAGGGAGGGGAGGACTCGATACCCCGCGCGGCGCCAAGGCGCGGCGGCCGGGGCAGCGCGGCCGCCAAGGCGCGGCGGCCGGGGCAGCGCGGCGCCAAGGCGCGGCGGCCGGGGGCAGCGCGGCGGCCGGAGCCAAGGCGCGGCGGCCACGGCGGGGCAGCGCGGCGCCAAGGCGCGGCGGCCGGGGCAGCGCGGCGCCAAGGCGCGGCGGCCGGGGCAGCGCGGCGCCCAAGGCGCGGCGGCCGGGGCGCGCGGCCCAGGCGCGGCGGCCGGGCAGCCGCGCCAAGCGCGGCGGCCGGGGCAGCGCGGCGCCAAGGCGCGGCGGCCGGGGCAGCGCGGCGCCAAGGCGCGGCGCCGGGGCAGCGCGGCGCCAAGGCGCGGCGCCGGGGCAGCGCGGCGCCAAGACAGCGGCGGCCGGGGCACGGCGCCAAACAGCGGCGGCCGGGGCAGCGCGCGCCAACGAACGCGGCGGCGGGGCAGCGCGGCGCCAAGGCGCGCGGCCGGCAGCGGCGGCGCCAAGCGCGCGCGGCCGGCAGCGCGGCGCCAAGCGCGGCGGCCGGGCAGCGCGGCGCCAAGGCGCGGCGGCGGGCAAGCAGCGCGGCGCCAAGGCGCGGCGGCCGGGGCAGCGCGGCGCCAAGGCGCGGCGGCCGGGCAGCGGCGCCAAGGCGGGCGGCCTGGGCACGCGGCGCCAAGGCGCGCGCGGCCGGCAGCGCGGCGCC
>VCJN01001479.1:0-23245 GCA_006384855.1 Tetraselmis striata
CCGATAAAGGCTGAAGGGTACAGAATCGTTACCAAGGGTCGATAGGACCTGCGAAACCGCGAATTTATCGTCGTGCGTGCGAGAGCAGGTCGCGGTGGGTCGGCAGGTGGAGATGGATCGTAACAGGAAGCCGAAACCAGTGTAAGTACTCGTGGCAGTACTTAGTGAAACATGGCTCTTACTCGTAGCGTTTGGCGAATTGAGTTGGTTGCAGAATGTAATCTCTTACAAGTTGCTGGTGGCATTCGATATATATCCTATAGCGGTCAGACTCGGCACCGCGGACAGGCAGCTAGTATCATGATGATTAAGGAGTTGTAGCGCGTACTGTATGTTACAAGGAATATTACTGGCGTCTGGTTGTGGAAGTACCAGTAAATAATACGCGTGCTGAAATATCAGTACGGCAGTACATGCGCGTGCTGAATACTTGGCCATAATCTCGGCGTCACTGGTTTATGGTGGTATTAGGGTAGTCGCTAGGCGCAACCCTAACATGCTGTTCCGCACCATCGAATTCACCGACCCTGGTCCTTCGGCATGTCCAAAATTGGCCATGCCTCCCTATGCCTAGTGCCTACCTGCCTCCTCATTGAAGTAGATTGATGTCTGTGTAACGCGGGTGAACTCTTCTTCCAGCCGGGGCCCGTCGGCACCGAGCAAACAAATGATTGCCTAGTACATATGTAACGACGACTATAATAATCGTTATTTTAGCACGCAAGCAAGTGTCCACCGAGGCATTATTAGCGGCAAGGCAAGCACTAAGGGTCAGGTAAGTTATACGCGGACGACGCTGTTGGTATCAGTCACATGCTCGTTCGATTACCTGCATGCTATGTTCGCCCACTTCTCGCAGTGGGCGGAGGACCATTTTATGGGTTTTGGGGTACTTAAGTGTGGGGTGATGGCATTAGGCCGATATTCCGACGAGACCGCGCTACGCGAACATTCAAGCTGCCCGATGGCAGCTTGGGGGGGAACGGGTACCGGTTGGAAATGAATATAGGGACTTGGGTGCGGTCATTAAGTCGGATTTAGGTATGCAACACATAGTAGACGACCGGGTTAAGAAGGGTAAACGCGCCATTGAGGCGCTCGATTCGGTATCAGCAATCGGTGGACGGGACATAATTCCTATTAATGTGCGTGTGTCGGTCTTTAAAACATGTGTACTGCCGGTTTTAACTTATGGGTGTGAAGTATGGGGCATGGATAGAACTAACGGCGCAAATAAATTACAAACCGTACTCAATCTGTGCTTGTGGTGCCTCATTGGGGTGGGTAAAAACTCCCATGGGGTGGCCACTGCACCGATGATGAGGGAGTTGGATATTGCGCCCATAGAGGCTACGGCCGTTGCGGCACGGGCTCGGGCGTTCCTTAAAGCGTCCGACTTGAATACATGTATAACCCATTTAGTAGATCAGCCAAGTCGGGCGCGCCCTAACACGTGGACGTCAGGGACTGTGCGGTGGTTAGATCGACTAGCTAGGGCGAACGTAGGGCTAGCTGAGGGGGCGCACCTTCCACTTGAGTGGAGGTCACTAGCCGCGCGCGATGCCGCTAAACTAGTAAAGGCATCGGTGTGGGCGCGTTACGAGTCGTCGGCATCGTTAGCACGCAATAAAACCTGGGGTATATATGTCTAGGCGTCTTATGCGTCAAACCCGTTGCCACAGTACGGTGTGGGTGTCCCCGCAGGGGTAAGTTGTGGCCGGGTTGCACATTATGATGCAATTACGCACCCGAGTATTTCCCACTGCCCGCCGATTGGCCCGGATTCATGCCATGCCTGAGCGGTCCCTTGAACACTGCTCTGCATGTGGCGGAGGTCAATATGAGACTATCGAACATATGTTGGTGGAGTGCCCGCGGTGGGGGTATCACCATCATACTTTTGGGTTGTTAGTTCCGGAGTTCAGGGATTTATTAGTAGTCAGGTTATTGCGTCAACACCTGAGGACTTAACTGCCTTTATTTTTGGCGGGGTCCCCCCCTCCCTTCACGGCGCCATGGATTTTACTGGGAATGGGAAAATTTTCCAGCTATGGCGTCGGGCCCTCCCTCACATTGCCTTTTTTGTTGCACATGTATCGCGCTCCCGAAATGCTTTGCTCCGCGGGTTGGGGCTTGCCCCAACTCACGTTACTCGAATGGGCCGACGCCCAAACGGGTAAGGCGGACCTTTCGTGGTCAGTGCCGGGTATTTTGATGGCAGTGTTTTAGACGGTGATCCAACAGTGTTGGAAATTCCGTCACTGGCCTGCAATTAGTCTTGCAGAATGCTTCGGCAATTTGCTTTATGACTATAACGGAGCGTCGCCTACCCAGGGCTTTCCGTAACTGGATTGCTGCCTGAACGGCCGTCGTAGAGACGCTGCAAGGGTTTCACTGATGCCAGTCCTGTCCCGGGGGCGAAAAAAAAAGCAAGTGTCCAGGCCCTGCATATGCGCACAGCGCGCCCCTGCACTAAATAAAATAAACTGTAGAAATGGGTGCCGCGTAGACAGACCGGTGCCCGAACCCATTTAATTACGGGGGTGTACGTTGCCATACAGTTCTCGACGTCAGAATATGGACAGGCGAGGGCGCAGCTTGCTGCGCGGCTACCAGTAGTTGCCACATATATAGGGCCGTACTGCACGCACTGCAGGTAGTAGCGCGACACGCGCGCTGTGAACGGTCTGATGACAACGATGGCACGACATATGTGCTCGCCATCTGTTGCCGTGCTTGGCTCGACATGGAACTGCGATGCCCCATGCTGGTTTTTGGGCGGCCGGCCTGAGTCGACGACCTCCATACGGTATTCAACGGTGCAAATGTACCGGGATCGACACCCGCGCCCGTCTGTCATTTCGAGCAGGTGACGACTGTATATAAATGCAGCGCGAACAGCCCTCGAGCAGGCATATAATCACTTCGCAAAGCTGTATATACGCATCCCTACCACTACCGCGGCACATCAGTTGCGCACGACAAAGTGGCCCGCAATAAGACTAGTTTTCTTCTTTCACCGACTCATCTTTTCTGCTTTTTCACCGGCAACAATATGCAGCCCGGCGCTTCGCCTACCCTTCGTCATGTGCTGCCACTCCTCGTCGTGGCGGCACTTTCTTTCAGTGTCGACGGACACGCCTTTCTATCGACACCACGTGCGAGGCAGGTTGTGATGGGAAGCAATGAGCCACAGTCTTTCAACAACCCCGGCTCTCTTTGTGGCAAGATGGGCAGCACGACCATGGACGGTCGGATCACACCCGTGCAGGCGACATACACTGCCGGTCAGGATCTAGATGTTCGGAGAATTCCTAGCTTGCTGTTGGGACAGAGTCTGTGGGATCAGAATATTGTGATTACAAATGATGAGAAATGTCCCATTATATTCTCATCTGCAGAAATGCCCTTGCTAGGGGCATGCTCCATCTGCTCATCTGTCCATTTCTCATGCTTCTTGATCTGGTTCCAATATCTAAAGGGCTATTCAGGTTCAGTCGGACACCTGTCAGAAATCTGGGTGTGTGATGAAGTGTTATATGAGGCATGTCTTCACATGCCTCACACCTGTCTTGCTCTGCAGGTCCAGTATATGTCACTTGATAGTACCAGTACATTCAATCATTTCTGCGCAGTAGCCGTAATTTATACTGCACTATTACGAATATATTATCATCAGGCTGATTTGCCTATAAGCCAGATGGGCTCACTTACACTTCAGTGGACCAGTTGATCACCTGCTTCGACCAGTGTTCGTCAACACCCCTCCTCACTGGTTGCAGGTACAATATTGTAGTTCATGATGCGCGAGTTCAAGGCCTCAAACTGCTGGCGGGACGCAAGTGGCTTCGTGAAGGTGTCAGCCAGCATGTCAGCAGTGGGCACATAGTACACCTTGATTTTCTTAGAGCGTTGTGCATCTCGCACGAAGTGAAGTCGGATGTCCAGGTGCTTGGTCCGGGCTGAGGTCACGTCGTTGGTGGCGATTGTAATACATGCCTGGTTGTCCTCTCCGATTGCTGTGGCGCCGTCCTGCCTGAATCCCAGTTCTGATAGCATCTGCCTCAAGAACATTGCCTCCTGCGCTGTGACACAAAGCGCTATATATTCTGCCTCTGCTGTCGAGAGTGCTACCAATGGCTGAAGCTTGGATAGGTAGCTGACGGCTGCTCCTGCAAGAAAGAATGCATAACCGCTGGTCGACTTGCACTGACTGGGATACGTTGTTGGGAAGTTAGCATCGCTGTAACCATGAAGACGAAACTCGCATTCTCCTCCGAAAGTCAGTCCCCGGTCATGAGTTCCTTTCAGGTACCGGAGGCAGTGTCGTGCATCTTCCATGTGTGCCTGAGTTGCTGATGTCATGAATCGGCATAGGCGGCAGACGGCCTCCGCGATGTCAGGACGTGTTGCAACTGCTGCGTACAGCAGCGCTCCAACGAGGCTCCGGTAGGTGGTGGTGGCGCTGTCATCTAGTGCGGTTGACGCCCTCGGGTCGTTGCCAGTACTTGGGATATGTGCGGGGGTGCAGTCACTCATACCGAAGCGCTCCAGCATGTCATGGATGTACTTGGACTGATGAATCTTGATCACGCCGGCTGTCAGGTCATGCTCCACCTTCATGCCCAACAGCCATGAGCAGGTGCCCAGCTCTTTGATGTCAAAGCGCTGTCCGAGTGCCTGCTTGAAGTGGGCGATCCAGGGGCGCGAGTTGCTGACAATGATGATGTCGTCCACGTAGATTGCGATAATGCCCAGAATGCCGCCATCGCTGCTCCGGAAGACATAGGCACCAGGATCGGTCCGCAGTTGTCGACAGTGTTGTGATGTCATGTAGTCATTGAGTAGCTTGTGCCAGTTGTGGGGTGCTTGCTTTAGACCGTAAACGGCTTTCCTTAGTCTGCACACCAGCTTCTCGCCATTAGGTCCATACTGCTCAAAGCCGCGGGGCTGCTCCATGTATATCTCCTCGCTCAGATCCGCGTACAGGAACGCGCAGTCCACATCGGTCTGTTCGATGTGAAGTCGATGGTGGGCGGCAATGGAAAAAATGACTCGCAGGGTTGTGAACTTCACGGTGGGTGCGAAGGTGTCGGTGTAGTCGATGCCCTCGACCTGTGAGAACCCCTTAGCTACCACGCGAGCCTTGTATCTTGCAGTTGTGCCATCCGAGTTGTGCTTGGTCTTGTACAGCCACTTGGACTTGACAGCCTTGCGTCCACCGGGCAGGACCACCAGCTCCCACGTGCGCCTTGAGTCCAGCGAGTTGTACTCCTGGTGCATTGCCTCCAGCCACCAGGCAGCCAGAGACGAGTTCATGGCCTCCGTGTAGGTCAGCGGGTCGCCAGGTGCTTCGCCCGCCAGTAGTACCCATTCACACGGGTCGATGTTGCGGATGAAGTCTTCTTGAACCACAGCTGCGTAGGTGGCCCCTCGTGGTACGGTGCTGCCATTGGAGGGATCGTATACACCGGGGGCATGTCTGCTGCGCTGCGGCCGGTTCAGGTTTGCAGCGGAATCGGGGGGTGCGGTTGTCTGAGCTGGGGGCTGCGGACGGGTGCTGGGAGGTATAGCTGGGGTAGGTGGCTGAGGTGTTGGTCCTTCTGCTGGTGGCGCTGCTGGTGGCTGAGGCGGGGGCGGAGTGCGTACACGGTGGTGCTCGATAGAGTTGCTGTCGCTGTCGCTGTCGCTGCAGCTGTCGGATTCGCTGACATCGGATGGTATTGTCATGTTGCAGACGCGAGTGGGCTTCCATGCTGGTGGGAGTTCCACGGAGTGAGTTGATGCCGAGCAGGTAGGGCATATTGCTCGGGGCACAGCCCCTCCTGTCTTGGCGGCTGTGGCCCCTCCTGACTCTGTAGTCATCCCCTCCTGAGGGGCTGCAGACGGCCATGAATCGGGGCGCTCCAGGGTGCAGGGCGTGGAGCGATCAGTTTCATCGAGGGTGACGGATCGACTGGCCACAACAGAGCGCGTGGCGGGAAAGTACACAAGCCATGCCGGCGAGTCTGTGGAGTATCCAACGAAGACACCTTGGCGGGCGGAAGGGGCAGCCTTGTGCCGGGTACTGCGGGGAACGTGCGCATAGGCATCACAGCCAAACACACAGAGGTGGCGCAAGTCTGGGATGGCGCCAGTCACGAGGTGAAGTGGAATTCCATGAACTCCACGGCGGAAGGTGCGGTTATAGATGTAGGCCGCGACCGACATGGCGAACTCCCAGTAGGTGTCTTGGAGGCTGGCGTAGTCCAGCATACAGCGAGCCCATTGGCTGAGGGTGCGCCAGGTGCGCTCCATCAGCCCATTCTGGAACTGGCTGTATGGTGCTGCATATGTGCGGCGAATGGTCAGGGCGTCGCAGGCGGACACATATGCTTGACCGCGGAAGGCTGTATCGTTGTCCAGACGCAATGCTGCGATGGAATGGCCGTAGCTGACCACCATGGTGTTGAATGAACGCAGAGTAGCGGTAGCACATTGTCGGGAATTGCAGAAGAACAAGCACACCAGGGATGTCGCGTAGTCGACGTACCCACAGCAGTACGTGTGGCCTTGCAACGAAGGAGTGCGCAGCTCCCAGAAGTCGCTCCCAACGAGAGAGAATGGCACAGTTGGTTTCTCATGACAGATGCGCGGCATCGGGGCCACAGTGGATTTGACGATTGCGCATGACTTGCAGAACGGAAGGCTGGTATGACGCAGGTTGGCATCGGGTCCCCCATTGGTAACTCGGTGCATGGCGCGCTCGTGGATGTGACCGAGGCGCGCATGCCACAACATTTTGTCAGATGGTAATGCGCTGGAGGGTGTTGCGGCGAGGGCTGTGGCAGCTTCCACCGGACTACCGTGACGTTGACGCCGTCCCTGACGGAGCACGTGACTGTGCAGGATAAATAAGCGCCCGTCATTCTCGATGGGAATGGTTACGGCATCGGAGATCTGCATGGCGCTGCTGCGCGCTGTCATGACTATCCGAAGAGCTGCATTGGCATCCTGCGCCTGCCTCGCACTGAAGAGACGAAGCACCTCGTCATTGGTGCGGGAAGCGAGATCAGGCACATGAAGAACGTTGTGAAGGGTGCTGCAGGATGTATCGCCGTTGACGGCTCGCATGCTGATATGGACTGTACCGGTACCCACAGCGTAGGCGCCCAAGCCGCTGATCCATCGGCGCGGTATGGTCTGATAGTCGGAGTAGTCCTCGTACTGCGCCACCATGTGTGAGGTGGCGCCAGAGTCGAAGATCCATTTGTGGGGGAAGGTGTGAATGCTAGGAAGAGCGCTCTCGTCCTTGGACGCGGAGGAGATGGCCGCCATCAGCCAGCGCGCCACGTTTGAGTCCACACACGCTCCAATGATACGTCGACGCAGATCGGCGGACACCTCAGGGAAGTCGACAGCGTTGGCATCGAAGCCCATAGAAATGCATTTGATGTCGGTGGGTGCTTCCTCATACACGCCATTGTGTAGCAGCATACTGCTGCCCGGGGTGGACCCATGCATCCGGTGCGCGAAACTGCCTTTGCGGGACACAAACTTGCCAAACTTGCTGTGACGAAGGTGGGCGGGAGCCTGCCACTCCGGTGCGAAGCCACCCTTGGCAATCAAATCGCCCACGCTGGTCGGGCGACGGAGCGAACGATGGTAGTGGGCCTGCAGGGCGTCCGGGTCGCGCGCGTTGGTCCAGAGTAGGGTGTCGCGGCGGGATGATGATCCGAGCTCGTGTGCTCGGGCCAGGACAGGGTCCCCTAGGGCCGCGCGAATGGCAGGGAAACGCCCGGCTCCAGCGACATTCTCGATGACGTAGGTAATACCGCTCTGTGCGCGGTTGAGCTGCTTGACGAGACGGCAGACGGCATAGAAGGGCTTGGCTCGCTGGTCATGCAGGCCTTGATTCCTCCCAGCTGATGAGAACGGCTGACACGGAGGTGTCGCCACGAGAAGGTCCACACGCGGAAGTGCGGCAAACATGTCTGTGGTGAGGAGTTGGACGTCATGAGTGGGGAGGCGATCGTAGGCATTGGCGATCGCATCATATGAGATGAGCGCAGTCCATTTTGCACGGACTCTGTTGAGCTCCAGGATCCCGGCAGCACGCACTGCGGCGTCATTCTCCACGAGTGTGATGGTAGCAATGCAGTGTCCGGCTGCACAGAGTCCGTCAATGACGCCAAATGTGGCTCCTGCGCAGAGGATGACAACATGGAGTGGATGGTGGGGCATCAGTGCTGCAGGGTCGGCACGAACGTGGCGGATGGACGGCAGTGGCGCTGCCTCTCCCAGGAAACAACGCTGTTCAGCGGCGGCCAGAGCAGTCTCCAGTTGGTCGATAGCGTTGGGAGGGGGCGAGGGGATGACAACTGGGGTGGTGGCTGCAAAGTGCTTGGTGCCCCCGATGGCAAAGGGGTCGCGCTTTCGAAGGCGACGAGCTGAGCGGCGATTGCGATGACGACGTGCACTCTTGGTCATGGAGAGCCTGGCGTTACTGGATGAGACGCCCTCGGGAGCAGCAACATGCTGCGTCGATGGATTTTGAATGGACACGGCATCGCGGGGCACGAGGCGAAAGGAGTCCACGGCATCGTCCAGATAAATGTTGCGCATGACAGCAGGTGCAGTTGGGGAAGTCCCAGGGAGGCTGGCATTGGGCCACGCTGTGAAGGTGCGGGCAGTGGCATGAATGGCGCGGCGGTGAAGTTTTAATGCACGGGCGCTGGGATTGCTGCGTGCGCCCAACGAGGAGGAGCGGCGACCGATCGAGACGGCCTTGTCATCATCAGTGCTGTCCGGGGCCAGGTGCGGCATGTTGTCAGAGTCGGGGAAGACGCTGTCAGTCGTGTGCGACTGAGTAGTGGGTATGCCACAGAGCGAGGCTGTGCTTGCGTGCTGGGAGAAGTCATTGTCACTGATACTGTCGTCGCTAATAAGCCCAGGAACGCTGTTGTTCTCGCAGCCAGTGTCGTCAGATACGGGTGACAATGTCAGATCATCAGCAAAAGCGAAGCCACGTGCTGCAAGTGCAGCCGGCGCCCAGTGACGCTGGAAATCCACCAGCATAGCTTCGTCATCATCGGCGCTGTCGTACCCGAGATCATGATCGCTCAGGCGGCTGCAGTCAGAAGACATGCCACTGCTGGTCGACGCGTTGAAGCGAGAAGCAGGTACGACGTGCGTCACAGTTGGCATCGGGACTGGTGCCTTACCCAAGCGGTGGGCGGCCGAGTGCAGCCAGTCAGCAGGCCACGGGGTGGGATCATTTGTGATGATAGCTCTGCGCATGGCAACGTCGTTGGGCAGGATGGTCGCCTTGCTTGTGCGGGCCACAGTCATGGCCGCAGGGTCGGCTGCGATGAAGGCTGCAACGTCAGCAATGGCGGCACGCTCTGCAGCTTCCTCCTCAGCGACTGCCGCAACGGCGGCAGCAATAGCTTGCTCTTCAGCTGACACAACGGCGATGGCGTCTCGCATTTCGCGCTCCTCCAGGAGGGTAGGCTCATCGTCTGGGCCAGCGGTGTCATCGGAGAAGGTGAGGGAACCGAACGGGTTGTGAGAGCTGAGCGGGGGTGGCGGCGCTGCCCTGATCATGGTGCGACGGCTAGTAGGCATCACGGACCAAGCGTCAGTCGGCATGGGTGGGAGCTCAGGTGTGGCGTTGGCAAGTAGCGCCATGTGGAACGACAGTGCTCCAAACTCCTTGGCGGGCGGCTCCTCTGAACCAGGTGCAAGCCTTGGGCGGCCTTCTCCTGCTGTCTTCCTCTTGTCGGGCTTGGGGCAGTTACGGGCCAAATGTCCGATGGCATTGCAGTTGTAGCAGCGGCGGTTCTGCGAATTGAAGCGCAGTGCACTGCCGCCGCCTCCAGCGTTGTGCTGGGACTGCATTGCAGCCACCATAGCCTTCAGTTCGTCTACCTCGGACTTGCGGGTTGCAGCCTCGGCCTTCTTCTTCTCAGCTTCCAGCTCAGTTACGCGGGCTTGGAGGGCAGCGTAGGAAGTCGCCCCAGTTGGCGCAAAGGCAGCAAAGGCAGCGCCAGGTTGCTCCATACTGATGCTGTGGTCTTGGACAGTCCTGATCTTTGCCTTGGCCAGCTCGAAGGTGGTGACAGTGGGGTCCCCCTTCACCACTGCTCGGATAGTGGCCTCCTCAGTGCGCATGCCATTGAGGAGGGATACGAGCATGTCATCATCCGAGACAGTCGCACCACAGTCTTTGATGGCAATCTGTAGGTCCTCCAGCCGGGTCATGAAGTCAAGGAGATTTGCATGAGTACTCTGACCATGATTCAGTGACGCTTTCAGTTGAGCGAGAAGGGTACGTTCATCTGGAAGGTATGAAGCGCGGAGTTCCTGCAAGGCCTTGAGCGCCGCGCGTCCGCCTGCTGTCTCATTGGCGCGATCAGCGGCCTTGAGCACGATGCCCTTGGCTTGATTATCTAGCAGTAGGGAAGCCATAAAGCTGACAGCTTCATTGTGATGCGCGTCATCAACAGTGGTGTCATTGGCGCTGAAGATGTTGCGGTACCCAGGAACACCGCGGATGTGGCGCTTCACAGAGATGCACCAGATCACGAGGAGGCGAGCATCATTGACCTCCTGAAATTCCAGGTACTTGGCCTCCTTGAGCTTGAGTTTAGCAGGGAGAGACATGATGCAAGGGAGTCAGCTACACAGTCGGAGAGACTGACAGGGGGGGGGCTTTGCCAAAGTTGAGACGATCGGTTGTCACAGCCACAATCAGAGAGTGGAGCTGAGTGGGGCTGAGAAGGGGGCAGAAGAGCTCGGAGCTGGGTTGCTTCTCAGGTAGAGAACGGTCGAGTTTTGCCGAGAGAGAGCTGGCCAGGGGTTTGACAAGTCGTTTGAGAGAGGCACACAGTTTCCCCTCCTCAGCAGCGAAGCTGCTGGCACAAAGTAAGCACAAAGCTGGCACGAAGTAGGCGAGCACACAGCTCCAGGCACACAGGCACACAGGCACGAAGAACTGAACAGCAGGCTAGAAGCAGTGGAAGCTTTGAGTCGTGTAGCTAGCCATAACCTCTAGATGTTCGGAGAATTCCTAGCTTGCTGTTGGGACAGAGTCTGTGGGATCAGAATATTGTGATTACAAATGATGAGAAATGTCCCATTATATTCTCATCTGCAGAAATGCCCTTGCTAGGGGCATGCTCCATCTGCTCATCTGTCCATTTCTCATGCTTCTTGATCTGGTTCCAATATCTAAAGGGCTATTCAGGTTCAGTCGGACACCTGTCAGAAATCTGGGTGTGTGATGAAGTGTTATATGAGGCATGTCTTCACATGCCTCACACCTGTCTTGCTCTGCAGGTCCAGTATATGTCACTTGATAGTACCAGTACATTCAATCATTTCTGCGCAGTAGCCGTAATTTATACTGCACTATTACGAATATATTATCATCAGGCTGATTTGCCTATAAGCCAGATGGGCTCACTTACACTTCAGTGGACCAGTTGATCACCTGCTTCGACCAGTGTTCGTCAACACAGGAGATAGAAATCGAGACCACTTCGACGGCGTTCCACAAGGGCTACGTCGTGGTGAGACTGTGCCCCAACGGCGCCAACCCCACAGAGGCTTGCTTCGCGCAACACGTCCTCGAGTGGAACCCCTCCATCGACTTCTACAATGCTGCGCACCCTGAGCGCCTCGAGCTTCACCCCCGCTGCAACGACCGCACTACCTGGTACGTCGACGGCCGGAAGGTCGACTGCTGGGACACCCGCCACTCCACCCGCGGCGGCTATCTTACCCGGCACGCAATTTCCGCGTCTGGCTTGAAGTTGCCAGACGGCTTGTCAAGTGATCATGCTGTGCTGCAGTGGGTGTATTACACGGACGTCGGCACAGGGGAGAAGTTCTGGAACTGCGCCGACATTCGCATCCGCCCTAGCGGTGCCCCATCGACCCCGTCGACCCCCTCACCCACTCCTGCCCCCGGCACGGGCGGCGGTGGCGGCGGATCCTCCACCTCATCCACAACTCGCTGCGGCAATGGATGGAGCGACGCCAACTCCCGCTGCGGCACCTCTTGCCCCAGTGGTGTGGACTCCGAATGCCCTGCGGGGGAGAGGTGCTATGCGGACCTTGCCATTGCGCCCTGTGGGGGCAGCACCGGTGGCACCAGCCCCAACCCAGCGCCGGCGACTCCCTCACCCACCCCAGCGCCCCCAAGCGGTGGAGGCCAGGGTGCCTGCGATGCCTCAGGCAAATGGCCATCCTACAAGTGCAACGGCGGCACCGGCGCCTGCCGTCACGTGAGCGCCTTTACCTGCTACGAGGCGCCTCCGCCCGGCTACCCCACTGCCAATGGCTGCTACGCTGGCACTATGCACTGCTCCGAGGGTGATGGCCGGCGCAAGCTGTCCCGGAAGAGGCATATGATGCTCTAGATCAGAACGATTACCTCTGCACAGTGGCAGACACCATGCTAATTGTCACTGATCAATCTGACAAAGATTACTCACAATCGCAGAGCTCACGACCACCATAGGCTACACAGGACGAAGCAGCCTTACATATCATCTCGCCTGTTGAGATTGTCCCCTTATAAGTATTCTTACTTGCAACACATCTCAGACTCGTTGTATCATTCCTTGTAATAAATTTGAATATGCATCCGTTGGTCAGCTTCTCGTGGCAAGCGCACGGCGAAGAGTGAGCCGTTCATTTGCGCAGCTTGTGAGGGATGCTGCACAACATTGGCGGCGATGTATCTTTACATATCGCGGCCCTTAAAGTGCAAGTCCCAATCACTGTGGTTTCTGCTGCTACTATGATCTCCACGGACAGTCTGGTGAGACTTTGCCTGCTATTTCGTGCGTTGTAGACACTGATATTTTGTGTGGCATGATGCTCCTATAATAGCTTGCATGGTGGGGAGGGTGTGGCACTAACATAGCTAACATAGCTGGCAAGCGCCCGGGGCAGCCCATCATGCGCCTTTGTGTTCTTCACAATGGTGCTCGCTAGCGCACCAGCAGCTGCCCACCCAACCGCACTCTTGAATACTTTGATGACAAACCTACAGCGATTACAGCATTTTCGCACCTTTGAAGGCGTAGAGTCCGCGCAATCCGCCCGCCGCTGCATATAATAAGAACAATAACATAGTGCAAGTAATATTCAGATGAGCATTAGTAACGGAGTATGTAGCAGCAAGAGTGTGACTCGTTTAATTAAGTGTGTGGGGGAGGTGGGGAGTCAAACTTTGCCGCTGAGGGTGCAATAGAGCCGCAAACAACCACTGGCGTTGTATCAAACCGCAGTGACAATAATGACCGCCGCCTTCCCTCACCTTCCCCCCCCCCCCTCGCCAACCGCGAGGCTAAGACTGTAATTCAGTCCGGAGGCGATGGCTGACGGAGAGTGACACTCCATCCGACACAGCATAGTACCAATGCTCTGCAATGGTCTCGTGGTTTCACTATATGGGACGCAGGGTGCAGAGAGCGGAGTACTATTCATGTGTTTCGGTGCTTACGTCCCGACATCGACCAGAATACGAATGCTTTCCTATGCGTATCATGCACAAAAATCAATATCAGAATACCAATAATGAAGATACCAAAAAAGAAAAACTGCCGCTACATGCCACGCGCCCCCGAGTAGCAACGGAGACCAGGGGCGAGGGGGATGGGATACCTCCGCGCTAAGCGGGCTGACGGGCGGCAGTGCCCCTCACACAAAGTAGGATGGGTGCCTGTGGCTAGGACATGGTGCTGTATGAGGGGCTTAGCCCACGAGGAATCACTACGCCAGCTGCTTTGGGGAGGCTTGGCCTGCATGCTACGGGCTACGTCCGACCCTGTGCGGGTTCATGCAGCCGGGCCATCAAACAGCTGGCCCGCGGGCTTTTAAAACCGACATGAATAAGTTGTAAGAAATCTGAAAATACACTTTGTATCATAAATACCGAGCAAGGCAATGCCAAACTGGCCTGAGCTGTGATGCAAAGGCGAGTGACATACTGGGCGGGTGAGGGGGGGGGGAGGGGCGAGGACGGCACCGCTCTCTTTTAGGCTCAGGGACCTGGCCTTCAGAGGGCTGCATGCTACGCGCTTTCACTAGTGGACCCTATGCGGGTTCGTGCAGCCGGGCCATAAAAGACAGCTGGCCCGGCTAGCATCAAAGACGGAGCGGGAAAAAAGCTGAAAGAGATTTCAAATTTCAAAGTAGGCGGATGCACAACCGCCTCACTCCGCCATGCCATCATGACCGCTGGTGGCCTGGTGGGCGCCGAATCCCTGATGTCTAGTCGCTATCCGCGCATCGCAGGCAGGTGCTGGTGATAAAGCAAGCCATGAAGACGCAGCACCGCTCCAAACGGGCTATTCCACTGGGGTAGCTAGTCCATGGCCGCATCGTACGCCCAAGTATCCCCCGCAGTGCCAAAGTACCCCCCACCCCCTCCTTACAAGCAACCCATACAAATGCACATGCCTGGCGGCAGTCATCTGGCGTAGCTCGTGGGCTACCATGCGGGGGGAGAGGCGCAAGTTCCCCCGCCGGTTGCGAGCGAGCTAAGTCACTATCCGCCAGGGTGTCAACGCAACGGCAGCGGAGGTCGTCAAGGCTGTGCTGCCAGCTGCTTCTGGGCCTCGTGCCACTCCACCACCTGTGAGTAGGGGAGGTCGCCGCCAAAGATGTCCAGCGCGCTGCCGACTGTGATGTCCACGTCCTTCACCACCTCCAGGTCCTCCTTCCGGGCGGGGGCACACAGGCAGGGCGGGTCAGGAAGCGGCGCATGCTTGCTTTTGTCGTTCTGGGGGCGCACGCGCTGAGGAGAGCAAAGTTATAACATCCCGCCCTACAGTCAACCTCAGACTATATCATCAAAAACTCTATGACGCCATGGCAAAACTTTTGCCAGCACACGGACGATACTGCGGTGTGGTTCTTTGGGTGACGCGAGTGCTAGAGCGAGGAAACAGGTACTTGGGGGACGGATGATGTCCTTCAGCTACTGTACCCCCATGCCTGAGAGCTATGGCGCGAATACAGAGGGGAGGTCTGAGTAATAACGTTGCCTCGATGGCCGACATGACTGGAGCCTCAGCTCGAGCTACTGCGGCCGGATCCTCTGGCCTGAAGTGCCACAGCCACCGCAGGTGGAGGCGCTTCCGTTGCAGCCGCGCTCCCGCTGGTGGCCTGCAGCAGCACCCCCAGCGACGGCGCCACCAAGCGCGACATCACCGCCTCCCCCATTGCAGTGCGGCCAGCCTCCCTTGCCAGTGCCCAATGATAGCTCGCACTGACTCCCGCCCCAGCCGCCGCAGCCATCCTCTCGTATGACAGACTCTGCGTGTTCGCTACTTTGCTCTCAACCTCTGCCCCGATGGCTGGCGAGCGCAGCGCCCAAGTCAATGCGCGCCAAATCAGTATCACAATGGGTGGACTTCTCATGCGCGATGGCTTCCGCGGCGTTGGGGGCAGTGCAGTCGGCCTCGGTGCCACTACAGGAGGCTCCGGGAAGCGCAACCAAAGCGGTATTGCGGCGCTCACTGATAGCCGGCAGTAATTCAATGTGGGCACTACTAAAAAGCATCAACGACAGGCAGTGGCTGAGAGCAGGGCTTTACGTGGTCGATCGGGGCTCTGCGAGGGTACCTAGAGGTTCCGTCTAGGCGCCCACTGGTAACCCAATAAAAGGGCACCCCTGGGGGTCGTTTAAGTGACTGTACAAACGCCAGTTTCGATGCCTTATGGCCTGTTCCATTGTTGAGAATTTGGTGACACTTAAGATTTCCTTCCGAAAATTGCGTGAGTTCTTTTAGATATCCACATGGTTAACATGCTGCATACGTGCCATGTTCAACGCCTTATCATGTTTCAGCATCAAAGTGCTATATCATGAGATCCCATAGAATGCGTGTTCCCCGCTGAGAAGTTCATGAACCCTAACAATGTTACAGGTTTAGCTGCTGGACAATACTGGGAGTCCCAGGTGTTCCAGCGAGCTATTTTCAGTTACATAAATTACTTTCTAAGGGCAGTGTGCTGCAAAGCAGGTAATAACATCGCGAACACTGCTAATAGATACTATATATACACTGAACGGCGAGAGCCGTCTGGCAACAAAGCCTACCATGTCGTTGTGCTTGGGACGAACCATGACTGGACGGCTCAGTTGTCGGTCTCAGTTATGTGTGACCACGGGCTGGATTCTATTCGCCATCGTTGAACGACCATACGGCATTCCTCCATCCGCCGCCGAGACCTTCGTTGCAATCCTGGTCGGAAACCTTTACGTAGGGCTGCGAGCCCAATACACCCTTGTCTCCGTAAAAGCACTGGGCCTTGTCGGGATCAGAGTGACAGTGCGAGCATTGCATCGCAAATGCAGCGTGCCCTGCTGTAAGAGCAGCCCTTGCACACTCGGTGACAGTGGCATATCCATGGTTGATGGCAAAAGCACGGCTTGAGTCGTCGGCATAGCATGTCGGGGGCCGTGCTAGACTAACTGTGATGTAAGGCCGCGATCCCGGGGCAGCAGCGTAGTCGATGAACCACACGGCGTTCGTCCATCGGGCCCCAAGACCCCCGTTGCAGTTCTGGCCGGGGACCCTCACGTATGACTGCGAGCCCAGCAAGCCCTTGTCGCCGTAAAAGCACTGTGCTTCGTTAGGATTGGGAGAGCAGGTCGGACACTGCATCGCAAAGGTGGTGTATCCGGCGGCGAGGGCGGCTTTTGCGCACTTGCCGACAGTTGCGAATCCATGGTAGATCGCAAATGCACGGCTGGAGTCGTCGGCATGGCATTGCCGGAATTGTGCCGAGAACCTTGGGGCTGCGTCCTCCTCGGCGGACTGCTGCAGAGAACGCCTGGTGGTGGTTGATGCCGTTGCGCCCACGCCGAGCTCTGTAGACAGCCTTGTCGCTGTCGCCGAGGACGAAAGCAGACAGCAGACCGCTATTGCTATCGAGGGGATGCCGATTGAGTGGTATGGAAAGTGCTCTCCCAGTCTTTTCGGCATTGTCATCAGCTTTCGACAGAGTGGGGAGGTGAATAGACCGGGCGTGGTATACTTTGCGCGGGCAAGTGAGGCGACGCGGTTTATGGGTGTGTGGACGATTGTGCGGCAAGTTGATTGTACCGCGAGTTGGTATTATTGTTATTGGTATTGATAATGGTATTGGTATTGGTATTGGTATTGGTATCTGAATCATCTTTTATACTCCCGCATCACGAAGGCGTGCTACGGTGAGCCCTGATGAAACGCGCTGCGACTCGCGTTTGATTCCGTGCTCGACATTCGCTGCATGCGCAAGGATGTCAGCAGGATATGAAGCACGCGCGGTGATTCCTATGATCTCAAGGCGAATGTGCGAGCATCGCGCGCTGATTCCATGTATATCCGTTTTTGCATATGTACGATTTCCCGTGCTGGAGTCCAATATTACATCACAGTGGACTTACGGGTACTAGTACTGCCCGTATAAACATCATATATAATCCTGACCCTTTGCAACTCCCGTACGACTACCATACTGTACTAAGGAAATAAGCACAGCAAATTCGACGAATGCCATCACGCACCCTTATGATCACATGTATATGATCACAACACAGCATGTCCGGAATTTCGGGATACAGACGGACACCGCCCGGGTACTCGCTACTATCAATCAATATACTGTGGTGATGACTACAGGTATTGTCTTCGCAATCCTCGCGAGAGGACGTCGTAACCGTACCGTCTGCGATCGGTCTACCGTCATTATCACGTGATACGGATACTGCACCTGCTGTGTAAGTACTCGTGGCAGTACTTAGTGAAACATGGCTCTTACTCGTAGCGTTTGGCGAATTGAGTTGGTTGCAGAATGTAATCTCTTACAAGTTGCTGGTGGCATTCGATATATATCCTATAGCGGTCAGACTCGGCACCGCGGACAGGCAGCTAGTATCATGATGATTAAGGAGTTGTAGCGCGTACTGTATGTTACAAGGAATATTACTGGCGTCTGGTTGTGGAAGTACCAGTAAATAATACGCGTGCTGAAATATCAGTACGGCAGTACATGCGCGTGCTGAATACTTGGCCATAATCTCGGCGTCACTGGTTTATGGTGGTATTAGGGTAGTCGCTAGGCGCAACCCTAACATTCCCACCCCTCTGATAAATGACGAACTGGTAAGTGTCTGTTCGCGTCGCCGAAGGCCTGGCGCAGATGTCGGTTGGCGGTGGAAGCGTGATATAGCAGTGTCTCAGCAACAGTACGTGTCAACGCTCCGGGATGGACTCTGGAAAACGCGACGGGTGGCGCGCTCGCAGGTTGGCGTATTCCTTTGAGCGTAGCGTGTCTTGCAGATGTCGGCTCGTCCTCGCGAAATCGTGTAGCGCCTCGACACGTCGCAGCGCGATGTATGGCTCCCAACTGTCATGACTTGAGTCGTAGTTCAGCCAACGCACCAGAAAGACGAGGCAAAGTCCTCGCTTGAACAGATCCTCGCGGCGCTCGATAGAGAAATCGCGCACGCGTTCAACGACGAACTCGTCGACAGGGGGCTCCACACTGGACGGTATTGTATCGGGCTGTGCATCTGGGTTGACGCACTGGCGCAGTCGACTGATGTGAAACACATTGTGGCATTCGAACGTTGGTGGCAGGCGCAGACGATACGCCTGGCTGGAGATCTTGGCTGTGACCGGGTAGGGGCCGATGTAGCGCTGTCGGAACTTGCGCGCCGGCTGGTTGCGTATGAGCAAGTGCTCCGTTGAGAGCCAGACTTTGTCTCCTTCTGCGAACTCAGCATGGCTGGTTTTGCGGTCGGCATAGACCTTTTGATATTCATCAGCAAGCTTCAGTTGCTCAGTAATCAACATGTGAATATCTTGAATATTTGCAACTGTGTTGCGTGCATCTTGGTTGGCAGTAGCAATCAGATAAGGTGGTGTTAGTGGCATCATGCCATAAATTGCCTCAAAAGGGGCATAATGTGTTGCTGAATGGACTGAATTGTTGTAAGAAAATTCAGCAAGAGCCAAATGACTTAACCAAGAGTCATGTTGCTTGTGAACAAACGCACGTAGTATTTGCTCAATAGTTCTGTGGGTGCGTTCAGTTTGACCGTCAGTTTGCGGGTGATAAGCGCTGGAAATATTTAGCTTAGTTTGCAGAGCTGTAGAAAATGATTTCCAGAACACTGAAGTGAACCTGGGATCTCTGTCAGAGATGATACATCTGCTGAGACCATGGTGTCTGTAAATATTGTCCAAATATAATCTGGCCAACTGTGTCGCATCAATCTTAATATTGCATGGCACAAAATGTGATTGTTTGGTGAATGTATCAACAAACGTAGTAATAGCATCGTAGCCATCCACCTCAGGTAAGTTGGTTATAAAATCCATAGAGATTATCTCCCAAGACTTGGTTGCCTTTGGCAAGGGAAATAAAGAACCATGAGGCTTGGTGGTAGCTGCTTTGATTCTAACGCAAGTATCACATTGTTTGCAGTAATGCTTGATTGTGGTATTCATGCGTGGCCACCAAAACATACGCAGTATGTTGGCAAGAGTGCGGGTATGGTTAGGGTGTCCATTACCAACATGATATCCTCCCAATGATGGAGTTTCTCAGTTCAGAATCATTGGGTAGACAGACCCTTATCTGCCATGTAGTAGAGACCATCAGTCTCATCCTGTCGCACACCGTTAGGGGCGCGTCCATGGCTGTAGGCAACATCAGTGATGTATGCAGCTTTGATCTTGTCGATCAGCTTGCTGTCAATCTGCCAGGGCGGACATTGCTGACAAATAGTCCTGCATTTGTTCAAGGTCAGCTTCGACCAACTGGTTTTCATATTCAGTCAATGCATAATGCAAGTCAGGGCGGCGAGAGAGAGCATCAGCCTCATTGTCAGCGCCTTTGCGATATAATATCTGCAACACAGGTTCATTAGTCTGTGGGTTGACTGCCATGTATGGTGAGATTCATGTAACCATAGGGCATGCGTCTGCCTAGTCCTTCATGTGTAGGCAAATGCCTCAATGTGGCATGGTCAGTTATAACTGTAATACGGCGACTGCCTTCCAAGTAGCAAGCGCCATTCTTTCAGAGCACATATCACACCCAAGAGCTCTTGTCATAGGTGGGATAATTTGTTTGTCCAGCCTGCAATGTCTTTGCATAATAGCTGCAGGGGTGTAAGTGGCCATCAGCATTAGCCTGGAGCAGAACTGCAACTAAGGCATATTTGCTGGCGTCAGTAGCCACTACAAACTCAGCATCTTTGCCGGTGACAGGGCTTGCCAGCACTGGGGACTGGCACAGTTTTACAAATGCAGCTTGGCATTCAACTGTCCAATCAAATATTTATCCTTTCTTGTGAGGGCATATAACGGTGCTGCAATAGCAGAATAATTGCGCACATAGCGTCGGTAAAAATTGCAAAAAACCAAGATATTATTGGACATTCTGAACGTTCTTAGGCTGGGCCAATCCTGAACAGCCTTAATTTTTATTAGGCGAGGTCAAGAGCTGAATAGACAGTAGCACCAGATAGCATATCAAGTAATGCATCAGCATGTGGAACAGGGAACTCAACTTTTTTGGTTGTACTTACTCCAATTGACGGTAGGCAATGCACATGCGCAGACCGCCATTGGCCTTTACAGGCGAAGAGAACAGAGTGCATATGGAGAGAAGGACTCCTGTAATAAACTGTTTCGTCAGAAAAGAATTCAGTTGTGTTCTTAGTTCCTCTAATTCTGCAGGTGATAATCTGTATATTTTTCCTGCAGGAACTTGAGCATCAGGAACAAGAGGGATCTCATGATCAAGACCAGGGCGTAATTGTGGAAGGTTGTCAAGCGGAGAGCATATTGGTTTATGCTTTCGCAATAAGTCTCTGATCTGAGCGGTATAAGCTGCAGACTGGTCAGTGTCAATTGTATTTATCTCATCATCAATATCGAGCTCATCACTCTCTGGTGGCATTGTATTGTTTAACAATGGCGCAGAAATAAACTGTGTCAGGGTCATGCTTGGCAATTTCTCTGGCCATGGCATTAGCATGAACCATTCTGACATTAGCCTGGCGGGGCTCTGTTTGGCATTGGACTTTTAGTCCTGTGGAAAATGTCATCAGACCAGATTCCCAATCAACATGTGGGTTGTGTTGTTTCAGGAATTGCATCCCTAAAACCAGATTGAAATTATGTTGTAACGGTGTGACTGTGAAGTCAATGGGTATTGTGTAATTGTTGATATTTAATTCAAGGGTGATTTTTTGTGAGCGAGAACCATTCTACCATCAGCAAGAATAACTCTTACTTTATTTTGAAGTGGTGTAGTTGGTATTTTATTTTCTTTGACATACTTGGTGCTGGCAAAGTTCAAAGTAGCACCGCTGTCAACCAGTACGGAAGGTGTTATATTAAATTCAGCACATGTTGGGTGTAACAGCAATAAGTCATGATCAGACTTGCTGGTAACAAAACATTTTTCTGTCATCATACGTGACTGGTGGGACTTTGTGGCTTTTGGTTTATATTCCTTACCTTGCTGTTAGCCAGCATGGTTTTGAGTTCCTCAGTGGTAACGACGTCATTAATTGCCTGGGCTGAACGTTCCTCAACAGTGTAGTCAGCCAGGTAGACATCAACATACCACTCAGTGGGTCCCATAGGTTCAGTATCAGTCGCTGAACTGGGTGTGTGAAACAGATATGTTCCAGGCGGGTAGCTATGAATTTTCTTATATTTTGAAAGCAGTGGTTTCCAGGATTGTCCTAATTGTGAGGACCATCTGGGCATAACAATAATACCTCTTGTGTCAAAAGGTGACTCTTGTCTTTGCATCTCAAAATGCTGCAAGATAGGCAGGGCTGTGTCATCATACACTGGATTGATGAACACAGTTTTACCTTTGATATTTTGTTGCAGAAATGGTTTTTCAGCACTGCAATAATCTGAACAGACAGCATCATATGCTGAGGCACAGGCATCAAAAGTGACTGGACCATAGGCATAATTCAGTCTCTTGAATTCTGCTTGGTCAAACACAACAGAGTCAGTTGGACATGCATTTGGTTTTGCATATTTGTCAATTTCAGTGTCATTCTTTTGATTATTGTTTTTGGTACGCATTCTGCGCACTCGAGATCTCTTTTGCATGATAGTCAGTTTGGCATGCAGTTTAGCATGCGTCTTTTTGTCTTTGACATTTTTGTCGACATTTTCTCTGCACCCTGTCTCGTCCTCGATGTCGGCAACGAGGTGTGAATGAGCACAGGAACACCCATGAGCTTCATGCTCAGGTTGTGAGTCGGAGGGGTTCAGTGCCGCGGGAGCGCAATGCTCAACCATATCGACATCTGTATCCTCGATCTCATGCAGGGGCTGAGCAGGCAGTTTAGCAGTGCATGCATGTTTGCATGGACTCACATGCAATTTCTTTGCATGGACTCGGCGACATGTCAATGTCGATTGTCTCAATTACATTGAGAGGCACAGGTTGGCATTTTGCTCAACACCGTCATTTGTTTTTGTGTAAGTCGATCTTGTCGACTTGCTTGGCTAGCTTATTAGCTGCCACTGCATGTATTTTTGCATGGACTTACTCTGAGTCGAGACAGTCTCGTTGGCGTGGCTAGCCATCTTTTCACCTCGGCTCTTTCGTGCTTGGGAATCACCTGCAAAATACGATGCACTTGCAAGTACTCAGGCACAACGAAAGGTTCATGCAGCAAAGCAAATGCATCTTGTAGCTTGCGCTGCAAGTCGACACAACAAGTAGCTATCTTGGGGTCGCTCGGCTTGATGCAGATGTTACGCGCATAGTCTCCGACGGTTGTCTGAATGCCGTTGGGGAAAGCGGCCTTGAAGAAAGCTTGTTTCCAGTCTTGATAGTTGACAAAGTGAGTAGGACCTCGCAGCCCATAACAATGTGAACTTGAAGCTCATGGCTGTTGAGTACAAGTTGGTGGGTGTGAGCCGCGATAGAATCGGTCTTGAACTGGCGACCGAGCCATGCCTCCGTCTCAGGAACCCAAAGCTTGTTGCGGTCGGAAATCTCCTTGTCGACATTCTCCAGAAAGGCCTTGACTGCTGGGAAGTCATGAACGTCGGCGAGCTTGTGAGAGATGTTCTGGGTTGGCGCCACAACGCGGGCTTCCAGCATCTTCTTCTCGACAATTTGACGCATAGACTGCTCGGCGGGTGGACCACCGGGAGGGTAACCGGCTTGACGGGCGCTCCGTGCGATGCCATGGCGACGCGCGACT